>JBAMJV010004775.1:0-2500 GCA_037951105.1 Echinarachnius parma | reverse complement strand
TGAAGAAAAGGGAAGGGTGCAAGAGGCAGCACTTATCTCCTTCCCCTTGATTTTGGACATGATGGAATTCTCGACCTCTCCTTTTTATAGAAATATATAACAAAAACCATACTTGGGGCCGAGCCTCTTTTGCCAACCCCTTCCTGGATCTAGCTGGACAAAATACAATGGATGTGCAACATATTGCTGTTCTCAAGTATATGGCTATAAAGGCATGTATGTAGTTTGGTTATGTACGTATATGACCATGAACGTATTATTAATGCCAAAATAACTACGCGGGGTCACTGGTCATCATAATTCTAGTTCATACATCGTATTATTGGCACAATTATGAAGCTCTGTGGTGTAACATAAGTACATGATATAACATACTGGTAAGCGATAAACCCCGATTGACCCACGCATGAGATCCGTAATGAGTCATGGTGAAGTAATCAATGGTTTGGCGCTGAGCCGACGGGTTGTCCAAGCTATCACTGTTAAGCCATAATATAGCTGTAAGCTTTCTTACAACTCTATGTGTTAAGTCCTTAACCATGTTTAATATAGTGTGCTCGAGCAATTATGTTGATCAAACACTCACAAGTCATTTAATGTCAAAGTACCTATAGATATTAATCATGATAATAATTATCATCAAGATGCTAAGACCACGACGACTGGATCACAATCAAAACATATGCGTTGTACACGTATGGATCCTATGATGATTTATAGCAATATACTGTTGCACATAACCATAATTTACCTTTTAAAATGGGTGCTTATATAAGTTGTAAACGATACAAAATTAACATTATAATTATTTTATTTCGCACTTCTAGTTACAATATAGATTTGTATTCTGCGCAAGCCTTTCTATTTCAATTTTCCATGAGAGATGAATTTGTAGATAATACTTAGCTGGGTTAAGATAGATAGATAGGATAGATAGATAGATAGATAGATAGATTGATAGATAGATAGATAGATAGATAGATAGATAGATAGATAGATAGATAGATAGATAGATAGATAGATAGATAGATAGATAGATAGATAGATAGATAGATAGATAGATAGATAGATAGATAGATAGATAGATAGATAGATAGATAGATAGATATATAGATAGATAGATAGATAGATAGATAGATAGATAGATAGATAGATAGATAGATATGATAGATAGGATAGATAGGATAGATAGATTGATAGATAGATAGATAGATAGATAGATAAAGGCCTATGGCCGAAATATCACCTTTAAAAATATCACCTCAAAAATCTTTCCACGGAGTATCTTATTGAATTTCGTTGTTTTCTATACATTTCGACTCCCGAGCAGAAACTTTTAATTAGATAGATAGATATATATATAGATAGAGAGATAGATATATAGTTCGATAAATAATATTATATTCATAATATTAATATGCTAAAAGTTATGAAGGAGAAGTAAACATAATGCAAACACTATATGTGACATGTTTTCCTGAATTTGTCTTCTTGATGTAAAAACTCTCATAGTCATAGTGCCACATTTGTGTTTGGAACTGCCTGGCATCTAGATATAGTAGGAAAATGTTAGTGATGCTACATGACTTGTTTAAAGTTTGTACTAGAGTCATTACGTAGTTGTGACATAAATGAACGCATCAGTTTGTCTAATTCAAATCCCAGTGACCTACATGACTGTACAGTTGATGAAATGAAAAACGCAGATAAATCCTAAAGGTCAGCGGCGAAGGATCTGAAATATACATTACCCTACTTAATACACGATATAGCTACATGGTGAACATAAACAATATGACGCCATAACGCAAGATTTGGAGAGCTACATTCCAAAAGGCGCTAAATCCATTTGACAAACTTTGAGAAAATCGTGAATGATCTGTCCGACTCTGTACATACGACTATGAAGAAATAGGACATAAGTATATAGGAGTGATCCATATTTTATGTTTTGTGATTACGATATAATATACATAAAGTATAAACATAGCTTTATATTGCACTTAACACTTTAACTCAATTCTTTTGAAAAAGCCTAGTTAGTGCCTTTTGTATGCAATTTAGCTCTTCATTTAGACAGACGAAACAGCCATGTGTTTACTAGTTATGAGAGGTTGAAACGCAATTAACCTATATACTTATACTTACCCTAGATAACAATCGGCCACATTGAACATTAATTAACACAGAACAAATAACAGTAATCACTTGTCACTATATCACGACGTCTTGATATCCATCCGCAGTTGACAGTGCCCTTTCTGAATTTTAATGAACAAGTTAATACACAATTAACGTCAGTCCCATCATGTCAGTCCCATGAGGTCCCATTATGTAGTGGCGTAGCGTGGTCGGACTGATTAAGGGGGGGGGGGGGTCACTCGGATTATTGGTGGGGTACACCTTGTAATTTCCGGCCCTTATGATTTTTGTATTGTTTTGTCAAATTGATTTGTTATTATTATTATTATTAGTAGTAGTAGTACTAGTAGTAGTAGTA
>JBAMJV010004774.1:0-263057 GCA_037951105.1 Echinarachnius parma | reverse complement strand
CTCTACATTTTGACAGTGTATTAAAATAAACAGACTACAAAAGTAGACGATTTTCGTATAAAAGCTGAATTATATTTTTTATTATAATTTCCTTTATAATATATTCATCATCATGCACACCGATGTGATATACAATATTAAAAAATAGTCAAATTCACATAATCAAGGCTTTGTTTTAATATAATATATCAAGGTTTAAGACATTATTTCCAATAAACGCTTATTCATTCATTCTTCTGAAGTTCTCTAATTTACCCAAAAAATATATCATAAACAATCACTATATACAAGTCATGTAATAAAGTTTTCACAAATCAATTGCATATCAACAGTGAGTTATTTAGATAGTACTTCAACAAACTTTCATACATAAATTTGATATAAAATAATTGCACAATAAATGCATATTGCAAAATATAATTTTATGGCGTAAAGTTTCTTTAGCATCTACAATGTATTAACTACAGCATGAGACTTTTTAAGAGTCAATTTTCCTTTGCAAAAAGTCACACAGCATGTTTTTTATTTTTAAAAAAGTCCATTGATACGTAGTCACACGAGGTTAAATTTCTCTGCAGAAATAACAAATCACACTTTCTACTTAATTTTTAGTCTCCACATTTTGACAGTGTATTATAATAAACAGACTACAAAAGTAGACTTATATTTTTTATTATAATTTCCTTTATAATATATTCATCATCATACACACCGATGTGATATACAATATGAAAAAATAGTCAAATTCACATAATCAAGGCTTTGTTTTAATATAATATATCAAGGTTTAAGACATTATTTCCAATAAACACTTATTCATTATTGTTCTGAAGTTCTCTAATTTACCCAAAAAATATATTATAAACAATCACTATATACAAGTCATGTAATAAAGTTTTCACAAGTCAATTTCATATCAACAGTGAATTATTTAGATAGTACTTCAACAAACTTTCATACATAAATTTGATATAAAATAATTGCACAATAAATGCATATTGCAAAATATAATTTTATGACGTAAAGTTTCTTTAGCATCTACAATGTATTAACTACAGCATGAGACTTTTTAAGAGTCAATTTTCCTTTGCAAAAAGTCACACAGCATGTTTTTTATTTTTAAAAGTCCATTGATACGTAGTCACAGGAGGTTAAATTTCCTTGCAGAAATAACAAATCACACTTTCTACTTAATTTTTAGTCTCCACATTTTGACAGTGTATTATAATAAACAGACTACAAAAGTAGACTATTTTCTTATAAAAACTGATTTATATGTTTTATTGTAATTTCCTTTATAATGTATTCGTCATACACACCGATGTGATATTCAATAAAAAAAAATAGTCAAATTCACATGATCAAGGTTTAAGACATTATTTCCAATAACAAACACTTATTCATTCATTATTGTTCTGAAGTTCTCTAATTTACCCCAAAAATATATTATAAACAATCACTATATACAAGTCCTGTAATAAAGTTTTCACAAGTCAATTGCATATCAACAGTGAATTATTTACATATTAATAAGTCACAATTCCTTTATTAAATTTGATATAAAATAATTGCACAATAAATGCATATATTGCAAAATATAATTTTATGGCATAACGTTTCGTTAGCATCTATTAACTACGGCATGAGACTATTAAAGAGTCAATTTTCCTTTGCAAAAAGCCACACAGCATGTTTTTTATAAAAAGTCCATTGATACGTAGTCACATGACTACTTCAGGGTGCATCATCGAAAAACGATTCGTTAAAAAAGGCAAATAAGGCATTTAATTTCAGAAGCTTCCATATTTCAGCTTTACCATTTCAGGGTTCAACATGTAACAAACAAAGTACAGTGTATCACAGTGAATACAACGTTAGATAAAATATTAATAATTAAACCAGACATTTATTTGAGGCCATTATCAACCTCAAAAAATCAGCTTATGATGGCAGTCTCCTGCTTGTCAATATTTTGTCAATCTGATATATACTGTATTATAGGAAATTTAGTTGTTTTTTGTGTGTTTTTTTTTTTTTTTTTTTTTAATCGATCATTTATTTCAAATCTCTAAGAATACAATGGCAAATAACAAATGGTAATAACACAACTAAACACAAGATTAATACAAACTATGAGAATGGGGAGACAGCTTATTAAATGCTGCCACCAAAAACTTTTTAAATGTAAAATTTATTTCAAACCTACTTATTTAATGTACATAACTATAGCCTGTACGTGTCACATATGACTGGATAGCATTAACGGACACCCAACGGAGGGCCAAATGTCCAATCCGTCTGTATGCGTTTCTTGTTTGGCGAATGCGTTCCTTGTCAGGCGATGTTCGTTGTTCTATCTGGCGGAATGTTTTGTGCATGAAGCAATGGAGATGACAAAATGTCACCACCGGATAATTTGATATCGCAAATTTTCTATCCCTTGGGCGTCCGCTTACGATATTTGGTGATATGTGACAACACCTTAAGCAGGGCTCGACACTCGCACTGGCCCGCTGGCCCGGGGCCAGTGAAATTACACTTTGGACCAGCAAAAATGTATAATAGTCACATTTTGGTGGCCCGATTGGGCAAGCAGTTTTTCAACCCGACTTTGACAATATTTAAAAAGTCTTATTTTCTTCCATGTCATGCTTCATCTATAATCACAGGTTTGATCAGAAAATAGTGATCTTTTGAATAGCAAAGAGTTTACTCATGATATTACATTTTTCGGGCCAGTAAATTTTTCTTTCGGGCCACCAGAAAAGGGGAAGAAATTATTTCACTGGCTTGACCGGGCCATACTGACAAAAAAGTTAAGTGTGGAGCCCTGCCTTAAGGCATACAACATGAAAGAAAAAAAGGCAGAGGCATACAAAATGGCCTGACCTGAAAAAATATACATTTATTGCAATATAATTGATTTATACATCTCCGTTTGAAAGCTGTTAAAGTGGGAATTAATTTTACGTGAATCAGTAAACTTTTGGTCCTTTATCCCTAATCAACCCAGGTAATTTTGGCTATGCTATAGCAGGGGATGAATATTCCACTGGCCCGAATGGGAACTTAATATAACAAAATGTAGGCCTATAATGTTATTCTTTATTTGGGGCCACCATGCAGATTTAGGTTTTGGGCCATTATAATTACAACAAACAAATAAAGGTGACCACCAGGGTTGTGTAATTCATAAACAATACAACTGATTACCACTACTTACGGAACCATTGTGGCCTCATGGTTCTGTATGCGCCAAACGTTTGCGAGTGCGCCAATTCTACTCACACATACGTTTGGAGACGATAGAATAACGGATGATGCGTTTGTCCGTCCTAGAAAAAGGTATTTTTCGTATGCTAAGCAATGAACACGTCTTGTAGTATGGTGATGCTTTTTTTCCTATTATATCATTTTTCTGGAAAAATATTTTTCTAAATTTGTTGGTGGAATGGACTACTAAAAATGTTACCTTTTATTTGTAACAATATTATTTTTGGGTGGTGGTACCCTTTAAGTACATTTCTAGCATTACTGCAAGTCAAGGAAAGAATGAATTTTAGGTAGCTACTTTTTCAATCTGAAGGATATCAAATGATATTTCACATAATACCCTATGATAATTTTAGGGGCTACCTACTGAATTTAGGGGGCTATTTTCGAAAATTAGGGGGCAAAATCGCCCTCAGCCCCCGTATATTTCCTACCCTGCTGCAAGTGTTCCAACTGTAATATGAATTGGGGTGAATTTGGCTCGACAACGGTGAAACCGAGACAAGCCTTCACCATCCTCCCGATGCACAACCCACCCTGCTGGTATGCCTTCAAGTGGAAACTATTGGTGGCGCCCTTGATGTCCCCATAGATCTCGTACCTATTATTGTAGATGATGATTATCAACTTAACCATGTCAATGAGGAAGGCCAAGCACTTAGCCTTCGTGCACTGAATAAGGTCATTGATATACTTGAGAAGTTTGGCAAGTGGAGAAAATTTGCACTCACAGAGGACCACAGTTAATGCTACATCGTGCAGAGCCACGCCAAACAGTTGTAGCCCCTCAACGATCTGGAAATGGGAGGGAAGACATATAGAATTATTAAACTAGTCCCCTGCTAGATTTTGCACTTCCGATGAGTTCAATACAGGACCCACCACGTTCCTGTAGGCATTAGGTTCATTCATATCTAGCCATGGAATGAGATTATACCTATCGGATGTATGATGGGAGCATCAAAGTTCGTGGACATAACTTTAAACGCAACATTTGGAAAGAAATGTACTGATTTTCAACATGATTCTCATACCAGTTTATTTAGAATATATTGTAAATGATTGAAAATGAGCAAAGAAAAATAGGCTTTGCTGGGAATAGAACCCGAGACCTCCGGTTTGCTAGACCGGTGCTCAACCATTTCACAAAGATTCTAAAGAGAACCTAACTTTAAGTTGGACTTAAAAAGTATGGAAAGCCAAAAGTCCTTTTGTTTCAAAGGCATAAAATTTGAATCAAATCATAAATATTTTCTATTATCAAGGATATTTCATGTTCTTGATGCAACATTTATAAAAAGTCTAAAATTCTTGCTTTTTTGCTTTTGAATATATTGTATTCCAAGGCTACACATGGCTTTCAATAATAGTTAGGTCCAACTTAGAATTAAGTTCAACTTAGAATCTTTGTGAAACACCCCCCTGATGACTGCCTTTCTACGTCATCAAACGTCACAGAATTGCATTGTGGGAAACTAGGGGAAGTAACATGAACCAATCACAGAGCAGTTCATACGCGTCGTCACCAGGTAGGTCAAGGTCAAACAAACTAGTTTATATGCATACGTTACCATGGATCCCATTGTTCTCATAAGCGTGATAAAATCGACTATAATTTTAAAATATTTTTGTATCAATAAAAATGACATAAATATAGTGATATTTTAAATTCCCTATGGTTACTAAGGTCCCGCTCAAGCTCGATTTGAATCTTCATTTTGCCTGAAGGGACATCGCTGCGCACACGCCAGTGATCCGTCTTGTAATTCTATAGTCTTTATTAATACGCGATGACGCAGAAAAGCAGTCAACGGCGGCTTCAAAAAGCTGGTCACTCCACCATTTTAAATGCTATTTCATTTATTAATTTCTTCCTGAAGGGATTAACCAATCATCTCCAAGTTTATGAAATTCTCAAAGAGGTAGCATGTGGTGCACCAGGATCCTATACTGCCAATGTGTTAATCAAATAATGTAATGTCTATTTAAATTGATGAATGAAGAAGTAAGCGATAGCAAAATCTAGGAGGAACCTGTTTAAAAGAACTAGGGCGGTTAAAAATACTTGCCTTTCCCTTTCCAAATGCAACAATCGCTCGCTCGAATGTTTTCACAGTTACCGCCCCTTCGTCCACACACTTTTCGAGGCTTGCATTCTTGACCCCAAGACCTTCAAAGATGCCTCGAAGTAACTGCATCAAATCCGACTCGGTAGACTGGTTGTAGTACTTCACATCTAACATGAATAACAAAATTGAAAGCAAATTATTCAGTGTGAACTGATATGCTTCTGCCACATCATGACATTGGACTGCATGAATATTCATTCCTTACACTAAATATGTTTAAAGAATATACCTTCAATGTCTCGACTGTGCAGTGGACCGAGCACTTATTTTTGCGGTTACTCAGGGGGAAAATATACCTCAACCTGGTTTAATATCCACCTGTCTAGTACATGTACATGTACATGTATATGTGACTTTACACCACAAAACAACCGTTAGTCCCTATGGCAGTTTCTCTTTCACCCATTAAGGACTGGTCCCGAATATACTCGGGCATGGGTCTATGGAAAGTGTATGTTATAGCAAAATCAATCAGTCATGGGATTTTGGTATTTCCTAGCTGAACTAGCATATTTTAATCAACTGTACATTCTGTGAAATTGTTAGCATCAGAAATCATGTTTAAATATAATTGTTTTATCAAAGATCGGATTACAATGTTTTAAAGCCGCTCAGTTCTAAATTCTCATATTATATTTGTTTCAGCCATGCTCCAAATCTTTGGCGCTCATTTTGAGAGGGTTTTGTAATAGTCTATGACAAATTACATGTATATACCATTTTAGTAATGATTTCTATTTTAATTAATGCCATGTGAAAATCAGCACGACCAGTTTTCCCAGCATTGATATTGGTCGTTTTGTTGTGTAAGCTCACATATAGGACAGATATCATTCATCACTATTTAGTACGCTTCATGCAAGTGACCATGCCTATAATGACCACCCGCTCATAAACAGGGCTCAAATTTAGCACTTGCCCGCTTGCTATAAATTGAAGTTCAACTCAGAATCTCAGTGAAACACCCTCCCCTCCTCTCCCCTCCCCCGGTCTTGTATTCGTCATTGTGTAGATAAATAACAAAGATTGCGTGCAGATTTTGCCAGCTCTATTATGATTTATGATATTTTGAGAGTCTGTGTAATATTTTAATGTTATTATTAACTCAAAGATCGAAATCATGCAAAGTCAAGTGGGTACTTTACTCTTTTTATCTTGTTGTTTTCATATTTTTTTTATATGTACTTACATCTCGTTTCATGATTATTCTTTGTGTCAATAAACATTCATTTTGGGTGCTTTTGTTAAATAATCAGTTGAAAATTATTGTAACTATCCTGCCAAACATTTATGATTGATTTGTACACACTTGAGTTTAATGACATTCTCGAGTTATGATAACGATTTCCTAATAATATCCCATAAACAACGATAAAGACATGACCCACTCAGCTTTGACATACAAGCTTTGTGACATGAGCTTACTTTATTTCTATTAATGATAGTGAAACATTCACATTGCGGTAATGATAGTTAAAGTTAAAAGTTAAAGACCTTCCCGTGCTAATTTGGCGCAATATCTCAGATTCATTATCCCTAGCCACACACATCTACTGTATGTTGCGAAAGCTACAGAAGGGGACCAGTCCTCTGGTAAATCTGTGTGTTCAACTTTCCATTCTATAAATGCTGAGCGCCTGGCTAGAAGGCAGATTTACAGTACCATTTTTTAAGTCTTTGGTATGACCCAGTCTGGATTTGAACGCGGGACCTTCCATGCATGAAGCAGACACACTCTAACCGCTATGCCATCATGCTCTGTTCACGGTAATGATAATGAGATTATAATGATGAAGGCACAGCTTCCCGCCATCTAATCTCCAGATGATCTATTTATATAAAGATCTTTATTACCTGCTGTGTTTTTCCCACTACTACATGTATGTCAATGAAGATGTGTGCCTTAACCGCTCTTGTATTAATGGAGATAATCAATAGTTATCCGGTGATAAAAGGTTTATTGCAGTGAATTCTCATTTGTTGAACAAATGTTGATAAAAAAGATACAAAGTTCTACAGTATATTGTGTTTACTCACTTTACTCAAGTGGTCACGAGATAAATGGGGGATTTCAAATATCAAAATATAAGAAAAGTTCCCAACACACTTAGGTTTTTTTTTTTTTTTGAAAAGAACATAATATCCGCAAAGTCAAAGAACGTTTCTCGAAATCCACGTGCTAAAAAAAAATCACTAGGTTAATTATATAATTATAATTAAATATAATTGTTTTATCAAAGATCGGATTACAATGCTTTAAAGCCGCTCAGTTCTAAATTCTCATATTATATTTGTTTCAGCCATGCTCCAAATCTTTGGCGCTCATTTTGAGAGGGTTTTGCTTAGTCTATGACAAATTACATGTATATACCATTTTAGTAATGATTTCTATTTTAATTAATGCCATGTGAAAATCAGCACAACCAGTTTTCCCAGCATTGATATTGGTCGTTTTGTTGTGTAAGCTCACATATAGGACAGATATCATTCATCACTATTTAGTACGCTTCATGCAAGTGACCATGCCTATAATGACCACCCGCTCATAAACAGGGCTCAAATTTAGCACTTGCCCGCTTGCTATAAATTGAAGTTCAACTCAGAATCTCAGTGAAACACCCTCCCCTCCTCTCCCCTCCCCCGGTCTTGTATTCGTCATTGTGTAGATAAATAACAAAGATTGCGTGCAGATTTTGCCAGCTCTATTATGATTTATGATATTTTGAGAGTCAGAAATTTTAATGTAATTATTAACTCAAAGATCGAAATCATGCAAAGTCAAGTGGGTACTTTACTCTTTTCATCTTGTTGTTTTCAATCATATTTTTTTTATATGTACTTACATCTCGTTTCATGATTATTCTTTGTGTCAATAAACATTCATTTTGGGTGCTTTTGTTAAATAATCAGTTGAAAATTATTGTAACTATCCTGCCAAACATTTATGATTGATTTGTACACACTTGAGTTTAATGACATTCTCGAGTTATGATAACGATTTCCTAATAATATCCCATAAACAATGATAAAGACATATGACCCACTCAGCTTTGACATACAAGCTTTGTGACATGAGCTTACTTTATTTCTATTAATGATAGTGAAACATTCACATTGCGGTAATGATAGTTAAAGTTAAAAGTTAAAGACCTTCCCGTGATAATTTGGCGCAATATCTCAGATTCATTATCCCTAGCCACACACATCTACTGTATGTTGCGAAAGCTACAGAAGGGGGCCAGTCCTCTGGTAAATCTGTGTGTTCAACTTTCCATTCTATAAATGCTGAGTGCCTGGCTAGAAGGCAGATTTACAGTACCATTTTTTAAGTCTTTGGTATGACCCAGTCTGGATTTGAACGTGGGACCTTCCATGCATGAAGCAGACACACTTTAACCGCTATGCCATCATGCTCTGTTCACGGTAATGATAATGAGATTATAATGATGAAGGCACAGCTTCCCGCCATCTAATCTCCAGATGATCTATTTATATAAAGATCTTTATTACCTGCTGTGTTTTTCCCACTACTACATGTATGTCAATGAAGATGTGTGCCTTAACATTAGCTCTTGTATTAATGGAGATAATCAATAGTTATCCGGTGATAAAAGGTTTATTGCAGTGAATTCCCATTTGTTGAACAAATGTCGTTAAAAAAATACAAAGTTCTACAGTATATTGTGTTTACTCACTTTACTCAAGTGGTCACGAGATAAATGGGGGATTTCAAATATCAAAATATAAGAAAAGTTCCCAACACACTTAGGTTTTTTTTTGTTTTTGAAAAGAACATAATATCCGCAAAGTCAAAGAACGTTTCTCGAAATCCACGTGCTAAAAAAAATCACTAGGTTAATTATATAATTATAATTAAATATAATTGTTTTATCAAAGATCGGATTACAATGCTTTAAAGCCGCTCAGTTCTAAATTCTCATATTATATTTGTTTCAGCCATGCTCCAAATCTTTGGCGCTCATTTTGAGAGGGTTTTGCTTAGTCTATGACAAATTACATGTATATACCATTTTAGTAATGATTTCTATTTTAATTAATGCCATGTGAAAATCAGCACAACCAGTTTTCCCAGCATTGATATTGGTCGTTTTGTTGTGTAAGCTCACATATAGGACAGATATCATTCATCACTATTTAGTACGCTTCATGCAAGTGACCATGCCTATAATGACCACCCGCTCATAAACAGGGCTCAAATTTAGCACTTGCGCTCATTTTGAGAGGGTTTTGCTTAGTCTATGACAAATTACATGTATATACCATTTTAGTAATGATTTCTATTTTAATTAATGCCATGTGAAAATCAGCACAACCAGTTTTCCCAGCATTGATATTGGTCGTTTTGTTGTGTAAGCTCACATATAGGACAGATATCATTCATCACTATTTAGTACGCTTCATGCAAGTGACCATGCCTATAATGACCACCCGCTCATAAACAGGGCTCAAATTTAGCACTTGCCCGCTTGCTATAAATTGAAGTTCAACTCAGAATCTCAGTGAAACACCCTCCCCTCCTCTCCCCTCCCCGGTCTTGTATTCGTCATTGTGTAGATAAATAACAAAGATTGCGTGCAGATTTTGCCAGCTCTATTATGATTTATGATATTTTGAGAGTCTGTGTAATATTTTAATGTAATTATTAACTCAAAGATCGAAATCATGCAAAGTCAAGTGGGTACTTTACTCTTTTTATCTTGTTGTTTTCAATCATATTTTTTTATATGTACTTACATCTCGTTTCATGATTATTCTTTGTGTCAATAAACATTCATTTTGGGTGCTTTTGTTAAATAATCAGTTGAAAATTATTGTAACTATCCTGCCAAACATTTATGATTGATTTGTACACACTTGAGTTTAATGACATTCTCGAGTTATGATAACGATTTCCTAATAATATTCCATAAACAATGATAAAGACATGACCCACTCAGCTTTGACATACAAGCTTTGTGACATGAGCTTACTTTATTTCTATTAATGATAGTGAAACATTCACATTGCGGTAATGATAGTTAAAGTTAAAAGTTAAAGACCTTCCCGTGCTAATTTGGCGCATAATATCTCAGATTCATTATCCCTAGCCACACACATCTACTGTATGTTGCGAAAGCTACAGAAGGGGGCCAGTCCGACTGGTAACTCTGTGTGTTCAACTTTCCATTCTATAAATGCTGAGCGCCTGGCTAGAAGGCAGATTTACAGTACCATTTTTAAAGTCTTTGGTATGACCCAGTCTGGATTTGAACGCGGGACCTTCCATGCATGAAGCAGACACACTCTAACCGCTATGCCATCATGCTCTGTTCACGGTAATGATAATGAGATTCTAATGATGAAGGCGCAGCTTCCCGCCATCTAATCTCCAGATGATCTATTTCTATAAAGATCTTTAGTACCTGCTGTGTTTTTCCAACTACTACATGTATGTCAATGAAGGTGTGTGCCTTAACATTAGCTCTTGTATTACTGGAGATAATCAATAGTTATCCGGTGATAAAAGGTTTATTGCAGTGAATTCCCATTTGTTGAGCAAATGTTGATAAAAAGATACAAGGTTCTACAGTATATTGTGTTTACTCACTTTACTCAAGTCGTCACGAGATAAATGGGGCATTTCAAATATCAAAATATAAGAAAAGTTCCTAACACACTTAGGTTTTTTTTTTTTTTTGAAAAGAATATAATATCCGCAAAGTCAAAGAACGTTTCTCGAAATCCACGTGCTAAAAAATAATCACTCGGTTAACAATAAAAAAAAAAAGTGAGAACACCATAAATCATAACGACAACAACAGCAACCACATCAAGCCCCAAAACAACAACCTACATGAACAACAGAATCAAAATCAATATCAACATCTAAATCGTTATCAGAATTGCTGCATCCTCATTTATCCCAACACTAACAATAATAGTGGCACATGTCTTATTTTATCATGGGTCGCAGCACCCAGGCTGGGATGAGGGAAGGGTTTCATGAAAGTGACTTTTATAACATCTGCATCTATGCATGTGTTGACAAGGATTAGCCTGAACTAAAACACGTTTGAAAACAGTGATCCTGGGCTGGAAGAATTATGGATTGAATGAATCCTCGGGGGCTCTTCAATGAAAAAAAAAAAACATGTATATGAAAGTTCATGTTCATTGATTTGAACTTTATTCGCGTAAACCTAGTCTTCCCACCTCTCTGCTTTCTGATAAAAACAGATCTGCACTTGATCTACGCTATAATGATAAAAAGATAAACAGATGATACTTCAACCACTTCTGATTAGATTTTTCTTATCTTAGTAGTTAAAAAGTTAATTGTGCCAATAAAAAGATCCAAAGTTCTCTAATGTTTTAGGCTTCATGGCCTGCATGGCTGGGGATGATGGTGACGATGAAAATATATTACAATATTTATGTTCAAGCTGCATGTGTTTCTAACAAAAAAATTGTATAAATGACCTCACTCTTAAGAAAAAATAGTACTCTAAAACCACAAGTTTTCTGTGGCCAAATGAATAAGGTGTGGGGTGCAAAACCGGAGACATGAGGTAGAGTAGTGACCGAAAGCATGTTCAGCTTGTGAGTTTCCCTTGTTTTGGCATTTTGAGTTGGTAAGGGAATAACATGGTTGTATCAATAATGTTTAATAACATTAAATATTTGATCAAGGAGTTAAATTCCTAGCTATGTACACGTTTTAGAGAGATTGCACAAAAACGAAGATATGAAATCCGGCCATGCCTCGCTGTCGGCCAAAGCGGTCAAAACCAAGTGGTTATAAGGCTTCGTGGTTGAACGCTTCATTTTTCATATGGACGTGGTAATGACATACACATATTTGAGATTAAATTATATGCGCATAGAGACCCAAACCTTGGTGTGATATGCGCTATAGAAGAACTGTTTATTATTATTATTATATTGAATGTAACTTTAATATCAATATCATGGATGGTAGAAGTTTTTCCTCATGTTCGTGAACTTTATACAGAGATTGAGGGGGAAACGTTGGAGATTAATGTTTGAAGTGACACCAGTTATCTTATGAACCTGGTCAATTTCCAAATTTAGCAAACTTTTGCATTAATTAATATCACATGACTTTTAACTGACTTAATAATCTAGTACAATGATAATGCTAGTGCATATGCCCCATACAAGATGCAATCATCGCCCTCGGGAATGTAGTAGATAAAAACAAAAGAGTTAGTGTGGAGGCTTGAGATGGATATACATGTACTTGCCTTGCTGCACAACACTGATGTACTTCCTGTTGACCAGGTAGCGTGTTTGGTAAGCCCCATCGGGTAGGTATGGGGCCATGATCACTTGACCAGCCTGCACAGGATTGTGGCCAGGGTTCAAGCCCCCCTGAACGTATCTAAGCAGATAGGGGTGCAGGGAAAATTAAAATACTCAAACAAAATCATACTTTCATACTTCTTGGCCGGAATTGTCATTTGATCAACAGGTTAAATTTAGCGAGGTCCTAAAATGCGTCATTTCGCGTCGTTTTGCAGTGGGATAAATTTGCCCCATGATTTGTTACGGCGATCGCAATTAATTCGTGCAAATTTATTTGCTACTATTATCAATTTGAATGACACAATTTCAAAATTGAGCGGGAAAACCTATGCATGTTAAAATTACAGATTGTCAAGCGTTGGGATGCTACACCATGATTCGCCATTTTAAACAAAGCTGGTTGGTGTGCACTACAGAACACTGAGCCAGTGTGTACACTGTGCGTCTGATTTACACCGTGCATCTGATTTACACCGGGCGCTTGATTTACACTGTGCACCTGATTTACACCGTGCATCTGATTTACACTGTGCACCTGATTTACACCGTGCATCTGATTTACACTGTGCACCTGATTTATACCGTGCATCTGATCTACACTGTGCACCTGATTTACACCGTGCATCTGATTTATAACCCCGAAACAACTTTTAAGGAAAAAATGTAAAAGAACCATATCAAAAATGATTAACAGCATCATACCTGTAGTCCACATATTGGTCATTGTTTGCTCCCGCTGGATAGATTGCGACCCAGTCCATCTTTGTGACCTGATCGACAGCCACCGACCAGGACACCGTCAGGTCTGCCCCCCATGGATCAGAGCTTGGTGTAGCGTTCATCGATCTGGCTGGCTCAACCGACACTATCTATAGCACACAGAACATACAAATAATAATGAATAATAATAATAATATATATACTCGATTCATATAGCACCTAATATTATTGCTAACCACCTCTAAAGCGCTTTTACAATGATATTATTACCCCGGTCATAGGATACAAGGCAAACCAGCACACTGGGGAGCATTCCTTCCAAGCGGCTCATGGGCATTGAGAAGATCCTTCACATATAGGCTTTCACCTCCTACCAGGTCCCCATTTATACACCTGGGTAGAGAGCAGCAATTGTGGATAAAAATTGTCTTGCTGAAGGAGAAACCCAGTGGGCATGCAGGGTTCGAACTCGGGATCTCATGATCAGAAAGCGCGCGTTCTACCAATCTTGCCACACCACATCCACTAATAAATCAACTATACCTACGATGAATCAGGGATTATCATCTATAGAATATACATCACAGTTTATACACAAAGACAAATTTTAATTATTATCAGTTTAGAGTTAACAATGCATACAACAAATTTAAAGAAAAATGGAAATCCTAATTTCTCTGTGTATATGGCTGGCATATGCCCTTCCACCACACAACAACCTTGTTAAATAACTGAGCAGGTTATTACACAAATAGTGCAAAGTCTAGAGTGCGTTGTGTAAAAGTAACACATGCAAGGTTTTGTCAGATTGCGCAACGCACACAATTTGTCTGCGGTATAAACAACCACATGTAAACAAGCATTGTGACGCCACTAATCATGCAGATATCACTTTTGGTTGCGCTCTTTCCGCACAATTGTTTGGCTTCTTCGGCATGCACGGTTGTGCGGTTGGTTGAAAATAATTAATGTACTCACGTGACCAAATTTAACCAATCACGTTTAATACCGTAAACCAGAGTGACTTTGGCCAGTTTTTGAGAAGGATATTTTTTCATCAAGTCTCACTCATTAAAACTTATTTCTGTTTGTATACATCACGATTTGAAACAATGAGAAATTTGTTCAAAAAATTGAGGCTTGATGAAAATACTTTCCTCTCAAAAAAGTGGCAAAAGTCTCCCCGGTTTACGGTACTAATTCTATCAGTGTCGTACAATTCTATGACAGATGTTCCACTGTATACATCCCTACCCTTTTTTAATCTCTCCATGGTTTGTGGTGGGGGAGAGGGATTAGTATAAGTACATTTGAGGATGGACACTGAGCAAAGGCCGTCCACCAACCGCCCCCGATGACCATGATGTGCGGGAGAAAAGAGAAACTTACAATCTATTTCTGCAACAGCGATTCATTAATCGCTACTGAATCTACCAGAGTCGTTTAATATAAGAGAGGGACTACTTCGTACCTGTGTGGATTGTATCTCTTTCTGCAACAGGGTTTAATAAATCACTAAGTACTGAATCTACATGTACCAGAGTCATTTATCTCTTTGTGCGCTGTGCAGTAGATCCCCCCGTGGCCAGATTATTTTAGGCGCTAGTTCAAACGTGTACCCATACTCTGGCGCCCGCACACTAGGCGGGTAACTACCCGTGACTCGCGCTTGGTCATAACGGTCGCTAACATCAAGCACACACGCACGCGCGCGCCGCAAGCATCGTATATTGTGTGCGCGCGCATGCACACAATACCCGCTATGTCTGTGACTAAAGTCGACCAGAATCGTTCAATATTAGAGAGGGACTACTTCGTACCTGTGAGGATTGTATCTCTTTCTGCGACAGGGTTAAATTAATCGTTACTGAATCTACCAGAGTCGTTAAATAAAAGAGAGGGATTTTACTATAAGTACCTTTGAGGACGGACACTGAGCAAAGGCCGTCCACCAACCGCCCCCGACGACCCTGATGTGCGGGAGGGTAGAGAACTGGGCAGCTGGGAGTCTTTGCGGAACCTTGGTCCAGGCGTGCCACGAGGCATCCCTCTTAAGTTGCCAAGCCTGCCACAACCTGCAATAAATGAACACGTTGTTAGTGTATATATATTCTAAGCCTCCACACTCATTTTTTTTGTCTGTACTGGCTAGGCCCACTCGGTCAAGTAAAATCATGAATTTTGAAATTGTACTTGCCCTATTTATACTTCTAGATGGGATTTACACGTATGAAATTACATTATTCTCTCTTGTTGAACAATTATTTAGATGCCTGATTGGGCAAGCAAACTAAAACAATTCATGAAATTTTTACTTGCCCGACAGTAATTTTACTTGCCCGTGGTCGATGGTTTGTTGCGAGTACGCAAATTCTATACCGTACGTTTAGAGACAACAAATAGAAACACTGTAGATGCATACGTCCTCGACAATGGACTAGTCTTTGTCTGCAAACCCATGAAAACTTACTATCGTGATGTTATAGAATTTGTCTAGAAATCAATTTTTCTGAACTTGTTGGTGGAGTGGTCTACTAAAACTATTACATCTCATTTAAAAGAATATTCATTTTGGGTGGTGGACTGGTGGTTCCCTTTGGTGGTGGTTCCCGTATACGAGATTCAGGACCGGGAAAACTCGGCTCCCGTCATGCATGAACACGTCTCACGGGAACCGTGAAAACTCGGGTCCCGTAGTGAAGGGGTTAATAACAACATTTTTATCACCAATAATCATACTCACTGGCCGGTTGCGTCGTCCACACTGAAAAGCTCCATGCCAAAGTGGACGTTGCGGCTCACGGCCACATTGTTGGGCGTCTTGGAGACGAAGGGCACCGGACCCCCAGTCTGGTGCCAGTTCCCCCATGTGCAGTAACTCCAGGGGTTGTCCACCTTGTCACACGTGGCCTGCTCACAGCGGTGGACGAATCCGTCCTTGCCCAGACCACCAACCAGAAGCTTCCCGTTATAGACGCTGTAGCCCATCACACCGGCCACTGGTCTGGTGTTGGAATCAAACTTTGGTGCATCTATTTTTGCAGAGGGGGGAGATAATGAATACCTTAGGAGTTGTATTCCACATTAGGGACCTTTCATTTGGGACTTGACTTTCTGCAATTCATATCTTTCCTAGGAAAAAAATAACCTTGCTAAATCAAAAATTATACATCATAATAAGTCCCCAAAATACTTGGGCTGTGCAGATCTGCCACACTAAAGTCTTGAGTAAGTTGATGCCATAAATAAGCAACAATCGATGGAAAACTGTAAACAACTGTACAAATTATACAATTTTGTAACTTCTACTTTCTAAACTTGTTTCAATGTTGTAGGGTCTTGGATGAACTACAGTTCATCAGACAGACAAGCTGGTCAATTTACAGTTTTAAATTTTATAAGCTTTAATTTAAAGGTGCACCTGTAAAGTGTCAGATATTGCCCAAAATGACATTTGAGACTTCAATCGTATACCGAAATCATTGTAAGATATGTCCGAATGATGTGTACAAATTTCATTGAAAAAGAACTCTGCTTTCCTGGTTAAAAAAGCGAAAAAAAGTTAATTTGCGGCAGCATTTACAACGAATCACTGTATGATGCTTATGAGTTTATGACCGTTCATTAACGCTCTTGAGCTGAATGATTTATCAATGATAGATATGGTCATACTAAAGGGGCATTTGAAAAAATCTAACCCTATTTTATTCTTCTCTTACCATAAGCCAAACAACACGTTGGAAGAGAAATGTGGAAGCTCAAATTAATGTTTGTGGAGTTAGACACTTTACAGGTGCACCTTTAAGGGGCCCAGTGGGGTATTCATTTTTTTTTTCACCAAAATTGAGATTTTTATCTTAAAATGATCCATGGATTCTAAGCTTTAAGAAAATGCATACATTGTGGGGAAGAGGGTAGCTATTAAAAGGACAAATTAAGGATTTCGTTATCAATGTTGTACATTTTGGGGGCCGAAAGTGATTATTTTCTGGCTTAGATTGGAGATTTTTAATTGTACTTTTCATAAATAGACCAAATAAAATTGTCCCAAATCAAAATTTTTACCATCCAAATAGGGTTTCTCTTTTTTTGGAGTGAAGCAGCAACATCTAATGTCATGCAGAAAATAAACATGGCAGTTTATAGGTGATTAACATACCCTAAACTTCCATTGAACCAACTACCGACTATTTATCCCGCTATGTTCCTATATTTTTTCATGTCACATTTATCAAACAAATATCAATATTGTATACTGTATATGACCTTTCAAGCTCATTTGCCGAAAATCAGATTTTTTAGACTAAAATTTTAAAAACTTGAAAAGTATTCACTCAAATTCAATGAAATTTGGAGAGATTGTTCATTTTTCTGAGATGAAGAGAATAATGGTGGCTTTTAGAGCTATCTCTACAGAAAAAAAAATTATGTTATGTTATGTGTCCCATTTCTGATTTTTTTTTTTATTTTGATTTCACTAGGAAGATGGATGAATATTACAAAAAGCCACCATTAGTTTGTTTGTCTATCACTGTAGTTTCTATGTTTACATTAACAAAGATGTATACCCCTACAATTTTTAGAAGATGCGATTTGAATGATGGCATGTCAATTTTTTTATTTTTTTATTTTTTAAATATATTTGCCTTTTGAGCTCTTATTTTAAGTCCTATTGTCTAACTGTTTACTTTTTTGGATTCCTCACATTCTCAGCTTTCCAGCAGTATATGGTTTGTAGGGGGTAGCTTCAATAGTTTGAAAGATATTCATGATTCCGTGAAAGTGCGCGAAAATGGCAAATAATACCCCACTGGGCCCCTTAATTCTGCTACTGGAATCTGGGCACGTACATTTTTTCAGGACAATTTTTTACTTGAAAATGCCTCTTGTCTGCATGCATTTAATTTGTTTGCATTTCTATCTACTTTGTCAGGTATAACAAAAGTTCCTTAGTTATATTTATAAATATAACATGGTATCACATACTGTAAACCGGGGTGACTTTTGCCACTTTTTGAGAAGGATGTATTTTCATCAAGTCTCATGCACTTTTTAGAACTAATTCCTGATTCTATACATTACCCTATAAGAATACATTTGAAACAATAAGAAATTTGTTCTAAAATATGAGGCTTGATGAAAATATATTCATCTAAAAAAGTGGCAAAAGTCCCCCCGGCGGCCAAGGCCACCCCGGTTTACGGTAAAAACAAGACAACCCTCCCCTACTTACGGTCCATAGATCGCCAGCCAGCAAAGCCGTTTGCGTTGTGTTGCCACGTTCGGTGGATGACACCTGCTGGGGAAATCATGAAGCCTTCGTATTTTCCAGTGAAAGGATTCATTATGAAGGTTGCATCTGTCCCAAGGATAGCATGCCCCCCAAGAAGGATCCAGGATCCAAATCCAGTGGAGTTTCCTAAAATTGAAAATTGAAAATGAAAGTAAAAGGTGTCAATGAATACTTGTGCATGCATGCTATGAAATCCTTTCTAGTTCATGTAGGTGGGTCTCCGGAGCGGAACTCACAGAACGAAATATGCCCATGGGAGTGTACCTGAATGAGTTTAGAGTCAGGTAATGCCAGGCAGTTGTTCAAATTCCCTACCAGTGTAACGGGCTGAACGGCCGATATTTATGATTTTGGGGGTCTCCGAAAAGGAAAAATGGAGTTGAAAAAGGGAGTCTTGAGGGGAGCATATACCTGCCAGGTGTCCACCCCAACCCCTCCCCCCCCCCCCTGGATTATACCACAGCACAGTGAATGTGTTTCACTGCTCGTACTATTATGTGCAGTGCAGTAATAGTTGGCTCTTAGTTGCCGTGCAGCAATTGATCTATCGCAAGTTGTTTTTAAATACTTAAAAATCAGTTCTGGTCAAAATGAATTTTAATAACCAAAACTTAATTGCACCGTATCATGACTCCACCATGCCCGAAAGGTAGAAAAACTACAAACGGCTTAGTAAGAAGCCTGTTATCACTCAAAAAGTAGTCCTTAAAACACAAGCAAAATTGTGAATGTGATGTTTTCTTAAAATAATGATTCAATAGAGAGATCATCATTTAACTATTTTAAAATATTTACCAAATTTGGTAAATATTTTTGAAAAGTGTTTAAACAAGCATTACTATAGATTTTTTCTTAAATCATCAAATAAATGTGGGACCCACGTATTTATTCCAATTGGATCATATTTATAGATATTCCCGCTGTTTCTTAATAGATTTTGATCAAACACATTTGATTCTGTCATCAAAATTGTGTGCTCATTTCAAATTTTACACTTGGTTTTTCATGACCTCACAAACAAATTATTTCTTGAAGCGCCATGCAGCTATACCACCAAAACTTTCTTTGTTACTTGTGTATTTTTACATTTTATTCAAAGCTCACAAGATTTTGTAAGATAACAAAATCTAAATCATTTGAATGATTTTCAATAGTCCTTTATAACGAGGTACCGCTTATAACAAGGTACAATCGGCATTCCCGACGACCTCGTTATAACGGCGTTTCCTTGTATCTAAAGGCAAAATATTACAATATGGATTAATCATCTCTTAACATTCATAATATTGCTGTAACTCAAGAATAATTACTTAATTGTCTTTTGACTTCAGTTATTTCTTCTACTGTATATCCTAAATCAAACTGTTAAAAGTAAACATAGGAAATCTAAATGTGCTATGATCACGTCAGGATGTAGTCCTAGTCTTTTTACCTTTGCAAAAATAGAGGTTAGAGTTGTTGCTGCTTTTTGAGCGAGCGAAGACGAGAATGTTATTCTTATATGGACCCACGGACACAGAGTCAAGTAATGAACCCTGACTCCCGTCGGTGGGCAGACGATTCTGTCCGACTCCTTTCCAGGTGGAAAATTTGAAGTAGGCAGCTTGGTCTTGCTTTGCCGTGTAAACCTGTCCATCAGACAACTGGACGTAGATCTGGTAAAATTATAGAAAAAATTAAATTGTACTTCATTGTACCTTACAGTGGAACTGCAGGCAGATTTTATCTTTTAGCTGTGCCAAACTCAATCAAAATACATTTTGGGGAAAAGTTATCCGTAATATCCATCCAGATCTCGACAATATTGATCTTTATTTAATTTTAGGCCAGCAAATTGCAGCAATACTCATTTTAAATTTATTAATTATATTATACTTTATGGGTCATATTTGCAAATTAACTGATTATGTATAATACTGTGTCCTATTACCGGATACCGATAGTTTGACGGCACAAAACAAACATTAGATGTATAAAATCAAAATGGAAATTATACGAGCAGCTGCATAAGCTCATAAAGAACACATTTGATGTAAAATATCTTCAAGAATTTACCAATTTTTCTCCAAATCAACTTTCTTGTAAACCCTTCCAAAAAAGAAGCCTCTTCTCCGAGGCAAAATTTTGTGTTGTATTACAGAACGTGAATGTTTTGCATGGGAATGTCATTGACATGCGCGCTGCCACAGGTGCGCTGCAAAACGCCTCAGGACGCTTATTTTCTTCGGGAAATGATGGACATTTTTTGCTGAACATCCATTTATTATCCTCCGTTATTTAATGCCGACTGTCAAATTCAACTTTCAAAATTCGAACATTTTTCCTATGTGAATTTGCATGTCCGGTAATACAACACGTTCGGTAATACAAACAACACCTTGCTATACTTTTATACTACCTGGTATTCAGAATAACGTTTGTAGAGACATTTATAATGTTTACTTTAGATTTTTGTTTGTAAACAAACGTTCTTCTGAACTAGTATAGCTAATTGGCCTGGCCTGGCCTGGCCAGGGCCAAGTTGAATGGGAAGGTTGGATAATGGTTTGATGATTTCAGTTTTTATTTAATTAAATTAAGTCTAAATAAATCACCTGTGTTTGGTTTGTATCTGTGTAGTCGCACACTACATTCGAAATGGGAGGAGAGAACGACCCAGGCAACGGCAGGTCCTGCCACGGCAGCCAAGCGGTGTGGTTGACCGTCACATCCCCGTAGGACACTTGCACTGAAGCTGCTGTTCCAGATGTTTTAGAAGTTGAAAACGCAAGCAAACCTTTCTCGTTGCCAATCCGGTTTTCGATCACACAAGGACGGGATGAAGAGATTGAGCCATATGGCCTAGATGAATTCATAAGGATGAGCACTAGTATTGTCAATCGCGATATGATAGCCATTTTCGTGTTCCGTTTGATACCAAAAAAATACGACAAGCATGCTCGAGCTCACTCACGATCACTGAAGCACTGTCAATTAGATATCTAGGCTCGCTAGCGCAAAATGTAAATACGCAGTCACGTGATCACGGGGTACGTGCATGTGATCATATATCACAGTGACGTGATCACGTGACGCATAATCTCGTCACATGATCTCAATGTATGACCCATCGATATATACACACTGGATACAGCACGCTGAACAATGCCGAATGAGCGACGTTGAAGCCGCCGCAAGTATCTAAAAGTCCACCTAAGTGACCAAATACAAAAGGTGCTTCTATTCATTTCCGTAAATCGATTCACTCGAGCGAGCATGGTCTTTGTATTTGGAGTACTTTTGGAGTACTTTTTAACACTGTCGCTGGCTTAATGATGAGGGCGCTGTTGCTATATCCAGTATTTTTATATCGATGGTATGACCAGGTATCATCGATATAAAAATCGATGCCAGGTATCACCCACCGATAGATCGGTGGTATGACCAGGGAAGTTCCTGCCCCTGGGCCCTGTACTACTGTTTATAGACATTTGTTTTCCCCCTGTAAGTTATACCACAAAAATAGGATGCATGGGCGTTGATTACTTGGAGGATGGGGGCGGGGGGGGGGGGGGGGAGGGGGATATATCCCCCCACAATATTTGTTTTGGGGGCCGGGGGATGGGGGGCCGGGGCAGGGGGAGATATATCCCCCACAATATTTGAGGTGGGGGCCGGGGGTGCGGGGGATGATCGGTATTATTATTATCCCCCCAAAAAAAATTAAAAATAAATAAATAAAATAAAATAAAAATACAGGGTTCAAATATATAGGAGAACATACAACAGAACATGCCCGTCTTTTGTATTATATCCATTGATTTTCTTCATATTCGGAATTATAGGGGGGGGCGACTGCCCTGCCCCCCAGGATCGATGCTTCTGTTGTATCCCTTATATAAAATTCTCTGATTTCACAAGTATCAACAAATTTTCGGGGCTGATGTGCCCCCTAGCCCCTAGGCCACTGTTATAAGGCCCTTCGACCATACTCTTTCAATTTTTTCCTTGATAGATGCACTATTTCATACAATTTTATCACACATTATAGCATTTCTAAATGTCTGAAATCTAAAAGCTTCCAGTGGCTCTGCCCCTGGACCCTCATTTAAGGCCCTTAATGTGCATGCCCCTTGACTCACACCAATCAGGACATCCAGCCATCAATACGCTTCAGTTAATGCACAGAATAAAACTTTTTTTCTTTTTTTGAAATAGATGGACTTTGTATTCGTATCATCTTGACAATTCTAAAGGGACAAAACCCAGGAGCTTCTGGGGGCTCCGCCCCTTAGACCCACTGCTGGGGTGTCATTCGGTTGAAAACTATTTTCTGCCCCCCTGGTCTTTAAATTCTGGGCAGGCCAATGTGGGGCTTCTAGCTCTCTCACCGGTGACTCTGGAAAATGTTGGCCCCCCCCCCCCCCCCCCCCCCCAATACCAAAAACGGATTGACGTCTCTGCCATACATACAAGCATAACAGCTAGAGTCACAGGACTCACATTCAGCCATTTCAATAGGACCATTTAATATCACCATACACATATTAATACATATACATGTTTGTATAACACACACACACACACACGCGCGCACACACACACATACACTCAAACACACTTACCTTTATTTCAGGTCGTAGAGTAAACAAAAGAAAGTCAAATCACAACATATGAAGTATGGATTTTTTATTGCATTATTTTATACATTCATACTGATTGCCATAAGAAAGATAATAGCATATATAGTTAATTAATAGAAATAACACGCACCATGCACATTCATATAAGTACAGTCAAACCTGTGTATAGTAAACCACCTAAGGAAAGCAAGAAAGGTGACCATTGTAGACAGGTGAACTCTATAGACAGGTTCCATAACGATTTGTATGTTAGCTGCTACAGACAGGTGGCCACTATAGGCAGTTTGGCTGCTATGACAGGTGGCCACTAAGACGGGTTTGACTGTGTGTACATGCATGTGGCTGTATGCCTCGCAGGCGTATATCTGCAATAACAATGTAACTCCTTTTGTACAGGCATGATCTAGTCATTCATCCCTGCTAGAGCAACTTCTTTTTTTTTACAAATCTACACCTGAAATGTGCATCAAACTGACACAAAACTCTACTAAGTAGCATTCATATGACTTGTAGAATGCTGCTGTATTGTTAATGAATTTCCAACTAAAGATGCATTTCCATGATATATTAGACAGAATTATTTTTATTTGGAGCAACAATCAAACTTTATGTGACAATGATCGGTCCTAATATTATTTGTTGTGACAGGAAAAAATTGAGTGAGAACTTTTAAACCTCTACATAATATGCCTACACAAACACGTTCATAGGTTATTTACCCAATGGCCAGGTAACAACCTGTTCTTAAGCAATACAATGTCATGCTTAAAAAGCACATTTCCATGTTAACTTAATAACTACATACTATGCCAGCAAACCGTACAAAAAGTTTTCAGGGTGTTTGAACAAACTTTGTTGATAGAATATGCTTAAAATTGGATGTTCATTGTACCTTGTGAACTGGTCTACTTTTTTTTATATATTACATGAATTTTGTACGCAAATTTTTCTGCTACAGAATTGTGTTCCTCTTTCAAGTCATTTCATATTTCAGATACATGTACAGACAATTGTTTGTACAGATTACATGTTATAATACAAAAGGTTAGATGAAAAAGAAGTAAAACTGAATTACCATTTGGAAATATCAGAAATTCTACAGCAACGGGGGCCAGAGAAAGTTAGATTCAGGCAAGACAAATTTGAAAAATATCAAGAAGTAATCAAGTAAATATTTGTCTACCTATAGCATATTAATTGTTTGATCGGTTCAGAGCTTCTCAAGTTTAATGTATACATTACACCCTGTATATACACGCACTGTACTACTCAGCTAGAGAGCTACAGTAGCTGTAACAAATTAATACAGAAAAGTTTGAAAGCCTTTTAACAAAATCTTGCTTTAGAATCACACACAAGAATTCAACAAGTAAATCAAGAACGTTGAAATCATATCAATCAGTTCATTTATCATTTTAGAAAATGCATGAACCGTGAATGCATATATATACAGCAAGAGACAGAAAAGAGGAAGAAAAAAGTTAACAAAAATCAAGTACTGAACATTGGAAAATGTACTGTATATGCCACATATTTCATGTACATAGATTTTTTCGCGAATTAGGACTTTACAACAATTTCGCGAGTGATTAAATTCGTGTTCGGCTGTTACCAACACGCATTCATGACTGTCTTAAAGGGACTTAGTAACATTGTCCAAATCCTCAAAATTAAATTTTAATTCTAGCGGTTCCTTCATACCTTGTTGTATTCGTATTAACAATAAAATCATGGGACAGGTTTCGGTTTTTCAAATTTCCCTTTCGTTACAAAGATATGTACGATCGAAGTATTCAGATAAGAAAAACTCCGGGCGAGTTTTTCATCCCTGTACAAAGTGAATGCAGTGAGTTAGTGAATATCACCCAATATCACTTTGCATTTTCGCTCATTACTTGGCTATGCAATGTCCATTTGACTTGACATTTTCACACAATATCCTGTGGACATATGAGATAACAACACTATACATTGCATCAACCATTCATCACTTTTTGCACATGTCAACAAAGTTACTAGATCCCTTTAAGAGAGAGATGCTAGTGCAGTAATGCAAGCAATACACATACGTGTATTTCTTTGCATTTGGTATTTTAGCGTGTTGTTAATTTCGCGATTTACAAGTAATTTGTGAAAATAAAACCCTCGCAAAATATATGGTGTATACAGTAGATGAAAATTTGAGGGTTTTGTTCACCATTGTAAATGTGCATATATTGTACATGTACATGTATGTACACTACAGGCCCTACTTCTACTCCCAAATAAAAAATAATGGAATGATAATTAACAAAAATGTAACATACATGCATTACAGAATAATATTTAAAATATAGCAAATTCATATTAACAAATGTATAACACAATATCATGATTCATGAGCAAAGAAAATTTGGCGATAGCCGAACTCAAATTTGCGACCTTCGGATTGCTAGACCAGTGCTTAGAAACTATATAGTAAACAAATATACCATGTACTGAGAGCCTCTAGTTGAAATTATGGATTCCGAGGTGACAGGAAAAGCACTATGTTCTGAGGGTCGTAGACCCGAAGAATATAGTTCTTTTTCTGTCACCGAGGAATCCATAATTTCACTAGTGGCTCGAAATAGTGCATGATATATTTGTTTTATATCCTTCGCATAATCATAATCATCGCAAAAATAAATGATTTCAATTAAAT
Source organism: Echinarachnius parma (assembly GCA_037951105.1). Classification (NCBI taxonomy): domain Eukaryota; kingdom Metazoa; phylum Echinodermata; class Echinoidea; order Clypeasteroida; family Echinarachniidae; genus Echinarachnius; species Echinarachnius parma. The sequence continues at coordinate 237,011 of JBAMJV010004774.1, read as the reverse complement.
TAAAGAAAAATATGAAGAAAAACAAAACATTGATCATGGAACCATCACTGCACTGACTATGTTCTGTTTGTGACACTGACCCCCTTTGCGCAATAGTCCTAGCGCAGAGCGCGTATTGCGCTATCTTTCCATTCATGGTTACGCGCCTTAACAACTAATGCGCACCCAAATGCAAAACGCGCGCATCAAAGTGAATAATTAACCTGCTTTACATACTACACACGTGTAAATGTATGGAGAAAATAGTTATTCGTACATTACACATACAGCTAGTGCAGTGCACACCGCGGCTGATTGTTAAATGACGAATTAGTGTCACGACCACAGAAGGACAACGATGCACAATGTGCACCATTGTCGCAATTTTTAAATTCGAATACCACTACGTTATACATGAAATGCATCTCTAGAATATTCTTTGGAACTTATTGATATTCACGGATGAAAATATGCTGTATTTCTTTTTAAATAACTCTTTGAGAAATCTCGTCGAGCATATTTCGCAAGCTAAAACAAGACCTCTGCTCGCAGGGAAGTTTTATAACCCGCATCTCTATGGGCTCAATATGATCACCCAGCGTCTATGACGTCATTCATGGAATAGCATTTACTATTCCATGAATGACGTCACGCATAGCACATTTTTCTCCATGGGCATTACTATGTTTGGTCACATGATGCTATGTAGACCAATCACTGAACAGGATTTCATTCATGTAGGATATAATTGCAATTATTGCATTAAGAAAAATAAAAGAGGAACAATTACATATTCCTATGTTCAATACATAATAACTTATAAATATTTCAATATTGAACAATACATATCTAATCAAAGTACTCAGAACTAATACACAGGCTAAGAACAGTGGACAGATTCAGCATTTTCTAGTCTACAATTTTTATAGCAGCTAATTTTAAATAGAGTACCGACACGTATTAAAGGTATAGACCAGTTTGGGAAACGCCCCCGTCTCAAAAAATGAAATGGAAGCTCTTATTACCAATCATGTGAAAGAATATGTTTTGACTAATACGTGATGATACAAATATTGCCTGGAAACCGCCTACTAATTGATATATTTGGTAAATTATCATATCGATCCGGCCTGGATAGATATCGCGACGGTTGATATACAGCCACGTGCGATGCGTGTAATTCATATGCCAAATGCGCACATGGTAATTCGCCCAAGCAAATCGCTCGAACGAGCGTACGAATGTGGCCAGCACAGACGGGCCAAGCTGACGGTGAATTTGGGCTCAATGTCAGCGGCTTTCATAAACGTTTTTACTGATTTTTCTGCATTTGACGATAGTACGGTTCAGATCTGTATATGCCACCAAATAAGAACAATAAGAGCAGAAGCCATCACACATCCCAGCGATGGTGTGGACGGCTTAAGTAAGTCAAGAACAATAATCAAGTCATTTGATAAATAACTTCAAATAGAACAGCAAACTTCCATGAAAGAGTGATGCATCATTAATGAATAACGGGCATGCTTCAACCCTATGAGTGTCTTGGTGGACTCTATTGACAATACTCATAGTATATTAGACATATTGATTCATTCCTAAATGCACAGAATATGCCATATTTGCTGGTGTATAAACCGCATCTTTGTATCAACTGCACCCCCAATTTTGGGCTGTCATTTTAAGGAAAAATATAGAGCATTTTCTGGATGATCAAACTGCTGAGGATCTAGGGCGCTGTTTCATGAAAGGGTCTTAAGAGCTAAGACAGTCTTATCTTATCTGGTGCACCATAGCTCCGCGCCAGATAAGATAAGACAACGGTCTTAGCTAAGTCCCTTAGGGCCCAGGGTAACATAATTGAACTAAATGTTCCATGCTTTTCTACCTAACTTTTGTCAACTTTTAGTACACAAATACCGGTACAAACTTGCAATCATTTCAAGGACATTTGAGTAAGATGAATATGCTAGATTTCACTAGGAGGGCCCACCACAGGCTCCCCAATTAGGCGTGCACACCTAAACCCACCAAGTGCCTGCAACTGTATATCCGCATCATGCGGAGTTTGTTTGCAGTACCAAGAAGAAGAAGAAGACTTGTTTCTGATTGGAGTGAAAAATAACAAAAAAATCTTATTAAGCCTTTCCTGCACCTAAACTATCTGTGTATTAACTGCTGTCAGGAAAAAGGTGCGGTTAATACACCAGCAAATACGGTAATGAATGTAATGATTTGTACAAACATTCGGATGTCTTAGGAAGCTGAACCTCCTTTCTATTCGTTGCTGAACGGGGGATAAAGTTATTAATGTCATCCTGTCTAAAGAACTGGTTCTAGTGGAATCATGAAATTTAATTTGGCACTCGGGAGGGTTAGCAAGTATAAAATCACACCTAAAATCTTAGAGCCCGGTCACATATCAACGGATTGCGCAAACGGATGTCAAACGGAGAGCTAAATTTTCCATCCGTTCTATACGTTTCTTGTCCGTTCCTTGTCGGTGACGTACGTTGTTCTATGTTTTGTACATGAAGCAATGGAGAGGACTTTCATCACCTGATAATTAAATTTCGCAAATTGTCTATTCGTTGGGCATACGTTTCCTATATCCGTTGATATCTGACCGGGCCATTAACAGTGAAATCACATCAGTACTAAATATTAAAGGGATCTAACATTTGTATAAACTCAATCAAACAAAGTCATGCAACTTTCCTTGGCATGATCATTGTGTATTGAACTTAGTGCTTCCATGCCCATATAAGATCACAACGTACTACATGTAGGTAATTAAGATGAACATCATCATTAAATAAATAACATTCTTTAAAAAAATTGTTATGAATCACATTTGAAGGATCTTAAGTATCAAATCACATTCAAATCAGTACTATAGGATTTCAAGTAAAATTAATGACATAACTTTCCTTTATTAAAGGGATAGTTCAGTTCTGGTATGGAGGGCGCTTCAAGAAATAACTTTTTGTGAGGTAATGAAAACCTGAGTGTCAAATTTGAAAGAGAATACAATTTTAATAATGACAGAATAAACTTTATTTGATCAAATTCGATTCAAAAACATCTGAAATATCAATAAATATATCCAATCGAAATAAATGTGGGATCCACATTGTTGATGATCTGTGTATTTAATCATTTCTTTCACAAAACATCACATGCATATTTTAATTTTTTTTAAATGGTTGAAACCCATGTGTTTTTAGAGAGCACCCTCTTGTGTTTAACCCTAACCAGGCCGGGGGGGGGTGGAATCCACCCCCCCCTCGACTTTTCGCGCGATAATTCCGCAACGCGCGCAGGTATTGCCACGCAACTTCATGAGTTTTTTCATTGACGTCTTGCGCAACTTTTGAGACCAAATTTGTGACGACCGGGTATACGGTTCTAAAGTCACGTGACCTTTTGTAAGTGAGCGTCGGCCCGAAAATCGCCAAATTTTGTGATTTGTGTACAAATCCTATGGAAATTGATTTTTTCCTATAAAAGACAAAACCTTCATTATTTTTCATTCTAATCACTGCAGTCATTTAATTTTGGGCTAAAAGTTGTTTAATAATGGTTAATAATTTATTCCATCAAAACAAATAATAAAAAACAAAAGTAAAAAAACAAAGAAATACATAAGAAATTCAAAAAACAAAGAAATACATAAGGAATTTTTTGGCTGTCGCAATTTTTAATGTTGAAAACCTGATAATTAGGTCATAAAGAATATTCATGCACAAAATTAGCATATTCTGAGCCATATTTAGTGATTTATTCACAAAAAGGGGATTTTTGCATAAATTTGCATAATTAATTTGAAATTGATTTAAAAAAAAAAAATAACAATGCAATCTTGTAGATTATGTCGCAATCTATCTGTGTGCCAAATTTTGTGGCGGCCGCGCGTTCGGCGACCGAGATCTCAGGGGGGGGTGGAATCCACCCCCCCCCCGGCTATAGCATAGCCAAAATAACCCGGCCTGGTTAGGGTTAAACGACTGCTTTTTTAATAATAACACGCTTTTCACTTAGTTGTTTGTATTTTTTGTATACCTTTCCAACATGGTGGAGTTATGTTATGGTGCAGGTTTTGGTTACTAAAATTCAGTTGACCAAAACTGTACTATCCCTTTAAGTTCAATCAATAGTGCTTCGATGTTAAACATATTGAACAGGCATGAACGTGTTGTAGGAAACTGCTTTCTCACATCAAACTCAAAGGATGCAAAGTTCTAGGAACTTTAATGGAAACCATTCTTCAACAAATAAAAGACATACATGTACTTCACAATCACATGCCAAGTATCAAATCTCAGCATAGTACAGAGAAGTGACATTCACAACAATATGCTTTGAATTCATTCAAGTTGTAATGTCCCTTTTTCAAGTCCGCTAAGCAGCACATTCTATCTTAAACATTTAGAACATGATCGTGCCGTGGGAAAATGCATTCCCCCAGTTCTAGGAACTGAAATACACAATAAATATATTACATCATTCACATCACAATCACAAACAAAGTATGAAATCTCCTCAAAAAGAACTGTTTTTGTTAAAGGTGTAACTTCCCTTTATCGAGTCCGCTCAGTAGCGCCTCAATATTAAACATCTTGAACATGATCGTGTCATGGGAGAACACGTTCCCGCCCTCAAATAGAATCGCAAAGTTCTGCGATTTGAGCCCTGTCGCCGAGTCGCGGTGCTCAAAGTACGTCAGATCCGAATAGCCCGAGAAGTTTGTAAAGATTGGCCATGGTGCACTCCACGAGTTGCAGCCGTCCTTGCTCAGGCGGACCGACATGCGCTTGCGGTACTTAGCGGAGGCGGGGTTTGAGAAGAGGACCCATCGTCCGGAGCTTGAGATGTGCGGGCGTGGCGCCGGGAAACCAATCATACTTGCCTGTATCAAAATTGAAATTGGAAAGGGTTTTATTGAAAATAATATCAATTGCAGCTAAACGGCTGAATAACAGATATTTTACAAATGAAGAGGGGTTTGACAGAATATTGATAGTGGTAAGTATTTGATAGGAAGTTTTAAATGTTAGTGTAATCTAGCTCGTTTCATAAAACTGTTGCAATTGTTGTAACTACCATGGCAACAGCTGTAATGCTCCATGTTGATTGGCTGTTGACCAAATAGTTACAATAATTGGAAACTTACAATTGCAGTTGTTTTATAAAATGGGCTACTGGATGTGATCCATACCTGCAATAAAAAAGAAGGTACACAGTCCAGTAAATTTTGTCATCATTTGTTGCATGAGCAAATCATTTACATGTACATATAATTGTCTTGCAGAGTAGTTTGTGGGATGCTAAGTAACCAATCGTACTGTCCTGCAACATCAAAGAAGGTTTGAAAAAAAAAGGAGTAGTTCTTAGTTTTTACTAGGAAGTTTCATATGTGAGTATTTATTGGGTGTACTGGGAACTTTGGATGTATACTGGGTTGCTGAAGAGGACACATTGTCCAAAACTGGAGATATGCGGGTGCGGCGCTGGGAAACCAATCATACTGGTCTGGATGACAGAAGGCTAAAAGATAAGTAGTAGTTGTAAGTCTTTAATAGGAAGAATAAATTGCAATCTGTCACCTGACAATAACACCCATTGCCTTTATTGGAGCTCTATGTACATGCTCGTGACAACAAATTGCACACAAAAACAGAGAAACAAAGAGTTAAAGAACAAAATAACTAGATGGATCTTCGATTGCGCGCAATCGAAAATTATGCCTCCGCTATCACGCGATTTTAATATGCCCAAATTAACATGCACTGATTTAATTTTTCTTATATTTTGAGTCCTGTGACCTTGACCATATGATCCCAATCTTTGATGGCTCCCTAAAAAACAGTCAGGTACCAAGTTTGATTGAAATCTGACATTTAGTTCTTGAGATTTTGGTATTACAAGCTTTTTTGCATGTATAATGAGTCCCGTGACCTTGACCTTAACCTCATGACCCCAACATTTTATGGCTACGTTGACTCTTTATGATACAGGTACCGAGTTTGATTGAAATCTGACATTCAGTTCTTGAAATTTTGCAATTACAAGCCATTTTCGCATACATATTGAGTCATGTGACCTTGACCTTTGACCTCATGACCCCCCAAATCTAATCAGATCAGTGGCACCCAGATATGTACACTCATACCTATTATGTAATTGATCCGTCAACCGGTTCTTGAGATATCGCAAGAAGAGGCATTTTTGCACATACATTGATTCCTGTGACCTTGACCTTTGTCCTCATGAACCCCAAAATCTAATCAGATCATTGCCACCCCAATATCTACACTAATACCAAGTTTGAATTTGATCCGTCAACCAGTTCTTGAGATATCGCGAGAACGAGTCATTTTTGCATATATATCGAGTCCTGTGACCTTGACCTTTGACCTCATGACCCCTAAAATCTAATCAGATCATTGCCACCCCAATATCTACACTAATACCAAGTTTGAATTTGATCCGTCAACCAGTTCTTGAGATATCGCGAGAACGAGGCATTTTTGCATATATATTGAGTCCTGTGACCTTGACCTTTGACCTCATGACCCTAAAATCTAATCAGATCATTGTCACCCCAATATGTACACTCATACCAAGTTTTTAAATTGATCCGTCAACTGGTTCTTGAGATATCGCGAGAACGAAAACGGGACGTACGGACGGACGTACGGACGGACGGACGGACGGACGGACGGACAACCCGAAAACATAATGCCTCCGGCCACTTCGTTGGCGGAGGCATAAAAAGTATTAAGACTGCTTACCTGGCACCCAGCCGCCTTATTGGGCGACACAAAGTTCTCTTCGGTAAGCCTGTAGCCCGGTTCGATCAGCTCTCTCGCCAACCTCCCCGCCCGAAACGTCTCTCCACCGTTGTCGCTGAAAGAGATGACTCTCGTCAGGTCTGCGTGCAGCGTCCGGCCGTTGAGACATAGCACACCATTGTCTACTTCCACAGCCTGTTGGGAATGTATAGAGGGAGAGGAGAAGAGCATGTTACACAAATAAGAAATAAGATGGTGCCATCCATAGGCGTACCAACGGGGTGTTTGGGGTGTTCAAATACCCCTTTTACCAAAAAAATACTGTTTTAGGCATTCAAACACACGCAAACTATGCCACTGAATGAAGCTATACAAAATCCTGACAAAATTGTGGGTACGACTATTGTGCCATCGATACATTTTCTAAGGCTCTTATTGTCATTTGATATTAAAACATCATGATGATACCCAACAGTGTCAGAACAGGTGAATTAAATAGGCTCTTCAAAGTTATAGTATTGGGTGTATGATAGGTCCCAGGTTTGACTCCCAAACAAACCCCCATGTATTGAAAGGGGTCTTATGTTTCTTAAAGTGATCCACTGCCTTCATAAGATTTTCCAAAAGTGATATTTGAGACGTCAATCATATACTCGATTGACCCTTCCGAATGATGTGTGAAAGTTTTGTAGGAAAACAACATTGCTAATTTAGTGGTAAAAGTGAAATCAAATGTCTGATTCTATCCAGATAGTACTCATGAAATATCAGAATTTGGATAATATGAACGATCAAAGTATCCAATTACAAATACTTTTGACTACCATTGCAAAGCGACCCAGAACACTTTTAATTTTAAACTTAATTATCTCGGTCCATAATTAGGGAGACATTTTAAAAATTTGGACATTTCAAAACATTGATTTACCACTGCTTCATTCCCATGTATAGGTCTCCAAAAAGGGTCAACGCCAAATGGAATCCTTCCTCCCGGATACCATGTATCTCCGTGATCGTCACTCGCTAACACGTTGGCATAGTTGGTTGTGTTGTCAAAATTATCCAGATAATCTGTGGACAATTGAAGCAAAAATATGAAGAAGGGTAGAATGATTAAAAAATTCATATCTATGTGTCAATCATCATTCACTAGCAGTCTCATTGGTAGTTTGACAAGTTGACATTTATCAATATCATTTTCATAATATCTATGGATCTTGAATATAAAAGGGTTGGCAATTTAAACAATAACATGATAAAATAGTTTGCCACGCTGTTCAAAAGAGGATTTCATGACAAGAAATATAAAAAGAAGGTTATACAATGGCAATTCTCAAGCTGAACGAGCCCTCGGTCCGGAATAAGAAAGAATACAATAAATTAAATAAGACTGTCAAGTATGAGGTGAAGAAGTGGAAGAAGAAAATTCTCGACACAGAAGTGGAAGAAATGGAAATCGCTCACTCAAAGAACAACAGCCACGAGCTCTTCAAGAAGGTGAAGAAACTTGCTGGTGAAAGAGACAAGATGCAACCCGCAGTGAAAAACAAAGAAGGCATCCTAAAAACGGCTCCCACAGAGGTGTTGAACTGCTGGGAAGAACACTTTAGCTCTCACCTGAACATGCAATTTCCAAGAGATGAAAATGTTCTTCACACCATACCTGACCCTCAACCTACAGACACCCCTAGTGAACCCTTCACAATCGGAGAAGTAGAAGCAGCAATTAAACGGCTGAAAAACAACAAGGCCTGCGGCTGGGATAAAATCGCTGCAGAAACTCTGAAGGCTGGTGGACTAAAAATGAGACAACTCCTGCTTCACATTATCAACACTGCATGGTCGGAAGGTAAAATACCAGAGGACTGGAGCAAAGGTCTCATCACTCCAGTGTTCAAGAAAGGAGATAAGCTAGATCCAGCAAACTACAGGGCCATCACTCTACTCTCCATACCTGGGAAAGTGTTCTGTAGAATGGTCCTCACGAGAATCCAAGGAACCATAGACAATTACCTGACAGAGGAACAATGTGGATTTAGAAGTTCAAGAGGCACCACAGATGCTGTGTTTGCCGTTCGACAGATCTTCGAAAAGGCCAGAGAAAGACGGGTACCAATCCACTGGAACTTTGTTGACTTTAAGACAGCTTTTGACACCATATGGAGGGAAGCTCTCTGGAAATGTCTGCGTTCCATTGGTGTGGACAAGTCCATGGCTGACCTCATTGATAACATGTACAAACAAACCAAGTGCTCTGTTATGGTGAATGGAAAGATAACTGAATGGTTTCATGTCACAACTGGTGTCCGACAAGGCTGTCTCCTCTCTCCAAGTCTCTTCGACCTATTCCTGGAATTTGTGATGAAGGACATTCAAAAGCTGGATGGTGGAGTACAGATGGGTGACATGCGGGTTAACAACATCCGATATGCAGATGACACCACTCTCATGGAACTGGTCTTTGAGAAACTCAAGTCTCAACAGTGAATTGGAGAAAGCATGCAGTAAATGGGGTATGAAAATTAATACTGCAAAAATGTAAAATCATGACTGAGGACCATCAACAGATCTCTCTAAACAACACCAGCATTGAGAAAGTGGACAAGTTTGTCTTCCTTGGCAGCATAGTTCCTTCCATAGAAGAAGATGTGAAGAGGAGAATAAGACTGGCAGCCTGGTCATTTGGAAGGCTGAAGAGTACCATCTGGTCCAACCAAGACATATCAAGAACTCTTAAAGTTAGAATCTACAGAGCCCTCATCCTCCCTATTGCTACATATGGAGCGGAATTCTGGACTCTGCGTAAATCAGACAGAAGGAAGCTTGAGGTTTTTTAAATGAGGTGTCTCCGGACCATCCTGGGAGTTCACCTAATGGACAGGGTGAGGAATGAAGAAATTCGACAAAGACTAAACATCACAAACACTATCTGTGAAGAGATAACCAAGCGACGCTTGAAATGGTTTGGGCATGTTGTCCGCATGCCGCATCACCGACTACCATACCAAGCATACAGAAATTACTTTGACGCACGTAGACCCCCGGGACGCCCTCCTACGAGATGGAGAGACCAAGCCCAGAGCGACGTGGGACTACCCTTACACGAGGCAGAGCTCATAGCCCAGAACAGACCTGAGTGGAACAGAATATCTCGTAGGGGAGCGAAGGGACACACCGTCCTGTGCACCCAAGTCATAAAGTCAATCAATAAAAGCAAGATATAGCATACACACATTTGTGGCTTATGCCGAAAGGGTGGGTAGTGTTGTGTCACGTCGCGTTGACTGGAACGCGACCATTCGTCCAAAACCCCCCCCCCCCCCCCTCCCCCGGTTTTGCCGAAAGGGTGCATTGGGGGCGTCACGTTGACTGGAACGCGACCATTCGTCCAAAGCCCCCCCCCGGTTGTGCCGAAAGGGTGCGTTGGAAGCACTGATTTCTCATTGACAAAAAAAAATCATGCGATTAGGCATATCTCAGCCAATTCTTAACATATTTAATTGATTTTGGGTATTTGGACATTATTTTGTATGCTCTTTCGGTAAATGAAGTTCAAATTTGAAAAAAGACAAAAGATTTGTATGACTTCATATCTTGTGTACTCATTTGCTCAAGAGTAACCATCGAAGCCTTGGAATAGTTCACCTTTGGATTGAATTAATTTGTGTGTAATCAAAACTTGAAATGACACAAACCTGAATGATGGTGGATCAGACCAGTGGCGTATAATACCCAGATTTTTTCAGGGGGGGATGTCGTCTGACAAATTTATGTAAGCGGGGGGGGGGGGGGGGGGGGGGGGCGAGTGGCCGTATATATTTTTTGAAGCCGAGACCAAGTACATTAATTTACAATTTTCGAGGGCTTAAATGTGGTCTCGAGAACAGCTACAAATTGCAAAGAAGAGGTTCAAACCCCAAATCAGTCATTATTTGGTCAAAAAGGGGGGGGGGGGGGCGTTGAACCCCTCCTCCCAAAAAAAAAAAAAATCCCCTCCCCTGGGTAAGCCTATGGATCAGACTCAAATTAATTAACTCCGAACTATTTCAAGTCTTAGATGTAGAATCTTTAGTAAATGTGTATTTTGATAAAAATTAGGCCCTTCTTAAGTTTTATATACTTTCAGGTACACAATCGAACACACATGACTCGCAACAGAGCTTCATTATACAACGCAAGGCGGTTGTGCAAACCCATTTCCTGGAATGCGCGGAACGCGGTAAACTATATCTGAATCGGACATCATAATATTTTACAAATGCAATAATAATGCTTCATAATTATATCGACTACAGTATAGTACATCCGAAGCATGCACGCCTTACGCATCGGTTCAATCAATCAACCCTGCTCTATAAAATCCCATCTTCTGGAAAAGTCGGTCTCTCATAGGATAACACGCGTTTCGTCGCGGTGGCGAAACGAAAACTCAGAGATTGAAATGGCGTCTTTGATGTACACATCATTGTACTCTAAACGCGTACATTCGGAATAAGCCTCCCCGTATGTGCCATTTGGTAGCGTTATCTGAGCTGATGCGCATTAACGTTCCCAACACACCCTTTCGGCAAAACCGGGGGGGCTTTGGACGAATGGTTGTGTTCCATTCAACGCGACGCGACGCAACGCTACCCACCCTTTCGGCATAAGCCCACATTTGTATACTTATGAAATTAAGTAGATCAAATTCATTGTGATGTAATGAAAGCCTAACCACAATTGAAGGGAAAAAAATGAGTAGTTAAACCATATATATAATAGAACTCACGTAATAAAGTCCGATTTCGTCTTTTACAAAGTAGTTTCCGGCACAATGAGCCCGCCCTGAGCTCATGTGTATACCATGGCCTGGCCTGAACACAAGACAAAATATTATAAATAAAACAAAACAAATGTTTAAAAGGTACATACAAATATAATGAGACACAGAGTATGGATGAGGAAGACAGAATAAGTGGTCTACATTGTTATAAATTACATACATGTGATCACAAGAGCAGGTTTTAATACTTAACTATTTTGCGGTTACTGACTGGTATTTCCGACCCAATTTTTCTCTTTCAAGCTGATTTCTTTTTGAAAATAGCCCTGCTTCATAATTGTGGAAATAGAAGATACAAGCCACTGAGAAATGGGTGTGGCTGCAGCACCCCACTAAGTAAGGAGGGCATACATGTAGCACCCCAGCCACAAAAAGCAGCACTCCCACCCCCAACAAGGCAGCACTTGGACACAATCACCCCATACCCACTGCTTACACATCTAAATTAACGGCCTAAGACAAGATAAACCCCCCCCCCCCCCATCCCCTCCCTGCTTGCAAAACTTAACTGAAAGCCTATACAGATCAGGCTTAGCACACATGGGCCCCGTTGCAGAAAGAGATCAAATTAATTGTACGTCCAAACATTTGCATGTTTAAAACAATCAGATTTGCGCATTTTGAGCACATGATCTGACTTGCAATTAATTTAAACTTACAATCGATTGCATCTCTTTCTGCAACGGGCCCCTACTGAATTAAAAAAATCATTCCCAGGCACCCCAATACATGTACTGCATTAGAGGCAGAATGTACATCATACATACCTGGTGCATATATTGCTGGTGGTGGCCGCATGGCCCCTAATGTTGTTTCTGTGATATCTTTGGCTATCGTCCATGTCTCACCATTATCAAAACTCTGTTGGAACAAAATTGACGAAAAAAGGCAACTATTTCAACATTTTCCATTTATAATGATCTGCTGGTGAAGAAAAAATTATTCCACAGATAATGTTTCAGATAATGTTTCAGACATGACTAGAAATGGGGGAAAAACTAGTACCCACTGGTCATTTACTGTCAAGTCTGTTCATGTTATCTCAGTAGTACAGGGGGAGGGGGGCTTCCCCCCCCCCCCCCCCCCTCTCCAATAATTGGACAACGACAAGAACATGAAAAGAAATCTGTGCAAAAAATAAAGAAACACAAAAGGTGTGCCCCCCAAATATATGAAACCACACTGTAATTTATTAACTAGAAGAGCTACTACACTTACCCTAGTTATCATAAGTTGTTGATTGTACACGCCATCTCTGATTAGCTTCCATTGACTAACCCACGCTGGTATCAGGATATAAACTAAGAGGATGACGTCTAGCATTGTGTCGACTATGGGTACTGGATTCATAGCTCTACAAGAAACATTTAAAAACATTTAATTGTTAATAATTGCTGTAACATAGAATTTATCCTATTATGACATTGTAGGGTGCACGATTAATAAAATAACAATAAAAGCAGTACAATGCATGCAGGAATTCAGGATGATATAACCTTTCAACCTTTAAAGAAGGGGATTAAAAGTCATCTAACGTTGGGTCAACTAAAGGTACTGGTTTCATGGCTCTGCACGAAAACATAAGAAGACATTTTGTTTGACTTGTAGCAGAAAAATTAACAGAAATGTTAGTTGCCCAATTAGCCAACCAAACTAGACCATGTATGACATTCTACTTGCCATGGGCAATCAGATGTGCTAGCGTTGAGCCATGTTTTCATGCAACAAAGTCTGGCTCTGCACATATCCCCTCCCATCCCTCTATCACCTCTTTTGCCTTCTATCACTACTATCAAAATATTCATATATTGTTTTATGTGACCACTTGTAGCCCCCCCCCCCCCCCCCCCCCCCACATCTCCTATTAAACATCCCCCTTTTACCCCTTTCCTCAAAACAATGTCTCTATCCAAGTGGTCAAACAAAAATCTGAATAATTGTTTTGATTCAAAAAGGTAATGAGGGTACTTCTTACATGAACTTGTGGTTCCCCCACCTCACTTTCTACCCCTTACAAACTGAACCACTCCAGTAGAACCATACATTTTCCACAGAGTAGTCAAAACAAAATTAGAAGTGAACTTTGACTTGATTCAAATACTAAGTAATAAGTATCAGAAATTATTAGCCAATTTCTACCCCTTGCAAACCCCTCCTGTAGAACCATGTAATTTTTCCACCGAGTAGTCAAACAAAACTACAAGTGAACTTTGACTTGATTCAAATAATAAGTAATGGATTGATAACTCATCAAAGAAGTATCAGAAATTATTAGCCAATTTCATAAAATTGTGGAGAAGCACTTACCCACTAGCACTTTGCCCGCTTGCCAGGGGCAAGTAAAAATTGGTGTCGGGCAAGTGATATGTCATAAATTTTCTGGTTTGCTTGCCTGATTGGGCAACTAAACAATGTAATTGCTTACATCTAATTATCATCAAGAAGTAAGAGGGCAAGTCAATTTTATATTGGGGCAAGTAAACCTTCAAAATCTATGATTGTACTTGCCCGAAAGGGCCAGTAGAGAAAAACGTTAGTGTGGAGGCTTGACTTACCTATATCCATGTCTTGATGCGACCACTTGTAGCTCCCCCCACGTCACCTTCCACCCCTCACGCACCCCTCTCCTTAGAACAAGGTCCATCGTACCGATGTCATGGTGCGTGTCCTTACGAGCCTCGCTGAAAGCCAGAAATGTGTCCTTGTGGTACACCAGTGCTGGTATTCTGTAAGTAAATCAATGGTTAAGTTTTACAAACGTATCACGTGTTAGGTAGAGAAACCTCCATTGATGAAGCAATGTCAATCCACCAAACAATCTTGTTTATAAATGTGAATTCAAAGGTAAAGATAAGTTCTTTCTTGTTAAACTTAATTTTTGTGGCTAAAACTTAATTGTTATCATTGATGTTATGCAACGGTAAAAAAAAAAAAAAGTTTTTTTTTCATTTTAGCCCAGTCGGGCAAGTAGACTAGAGAGGCAGAGTAGAGACAACATTTTGTCTGCCCTAAACCAGAATTTGGTGGCCAAAAACAGAGCCTACAAATTTCTCTAAATTCCTTTTCCCAGTAGGGCTAGTAAAATTTGATATAAATAACTTTTTGGTGACCCCAAGCTCTTTATTGGTGCATTGGGCCAGCTGGTATCTGACCGTTGCTAAATTTGAGCCCTGCATTATACAAGAAAATTATAAATCACAGATGGCTATGAAAGGTAATGTACACATTATCAAAGCAGCTATTACCCATGAGTCAACCAATGTGCCTTTGTAGGTTGTACTAGTTAGTTAAACTGACACAAAGACTAATCATTAGGGAAAAACAATGAAGAATGCAGATTGTCTTCTGAAGAGGGTCAAGCATAGTCTGACAAAAATATTAAGACATCTTCTCAACCGCATTTTAATTACAGTTCTTCCAGGAACTCAAAGAATGGGGCAAAAAAAATCAGTTGTGAAGAATGTTCAAACAAAACTTACCTTGAAGAATTATATTTGCCCATGCCTGCCTTAAATATAACTGGAAACAAAGAAAAAAGAATAGGAAAAATACACAATTTTAATGAACAACCAACATGAAATCAAACTTTAAAATAATTTTAATGTCACTGTTTTGATTTGATGTAGACTGCAGTAATTCCTGAAGTAATTTCTGTCTTGAGATGTATGTTTGACTGAAGACAGGTACGTACAGTAAATAATGGGATAATATCATTTAAAAGGGTACCCCATTGCATATGGGAACCAGGTGGGCTATACATGTACAAAGTCTATGGAGATTTCATAATCTCGAAGGGAACGGGATAACTCCTTTCCAGGGAATAAATACAAATAAAAATGTCAGGGGCTACTTTCAAGAATGCCTCCATCAAATTATTTTTCTGGAAAATTTGTTTACATTTATTACTCAATGACATATTATGGATCTCTGAAATAAGTTTTAACCCATTCAGGGCTGACTGATTTTGCTATAACATGTATTCTCCATAGACCCAAGTCCGTGTATTTTCGAGACCAGTCCAGTGGCATTTATGGAGCTCTTTTAATATTTTGGGGGGCTCTTTGTGCCATTTTGGGGGTTAAATTGCCCTGTATACCCCTGTGTATTTTTTCACTGATCACTACGTACCTTCTAGCTCTGTTTCTTGTGGCAGCATGGTAGCAAACACGTTCTCCTGCTGTACGATCTCCTCCTTGATGAGGACATCCATCGGGCCCTGCATCTGACGCACAACCACGACCACCGTAATCACGCCCATGATGATCACGAAGAGCTGGGTGCGTACGCAGGCCGCTATGTCCCGCAGGACGGCCCGCCGTATCCCCATGAACATGGCGCGTAGCAGCGCCCACAAGCACCGCATATGATTAGATTTGAAGTTTTGAAACTGGGTCCCACTGGTGTTGTAGCTCTGACAACAAACCTCTAGTCCTCAAGTTACTTAAGTTCAAAATGTTGGGACTCTATACAATTTTCAGCATCATGCAGCGACCATATCATGTCAAGTCATATTTCTCACAAAGTATATTCGCTACAAAAGCTGGATCTCTCATCAAGTGTCCAACGAGTAAATCTATAATTTACTTTCTTTTAACGCTTAGTGGATCAAAATGACACAGCTTTGCATTCACTTAGAAACGTTTCCTTTTTAGTTAATTTGCACATCAATAAATTATGTGATATTCTTTCCAGCCTAGAAAGTCAAGGCTAGGTTTTCACTCCCTGCTTCTCTATTAGCAATGCTATTCACTTGTCATGCAAACAGAAGTACATGTACATATTGTACATTCCAACGTGCGCTGCAGATCCGAGATTTAAAGGAACATCACCATACATTGTAGGAATTGCTGCACCACCATCTACATTATTACAGATTGTACTCCTCAGTCTCACATAATCTTCCTATCCATCGGTACTTGGTCTTGAGGTCTCAATCCGATTCACATAATCTTTACCACCTTGGGGATGGAGAAGAGAAAACAAATATTTGATAAAACACATATTTTGTTATGAACTGTGACTGGGGGCGATACAAGCTACTGAATGTCTACGACCCGTTGATCAATCGTTACGTCACGAAGGTCAAGTCGGGTCACAATGCTGACGAAGGATGTACTTAGATGAAAGCCAAAAATTTTGGAGGTAAATTTTTGTATTGTGATCAAAAGTTTAAAATGGATATCTTATAAATTACCAATACATATGAACTTTCATACTAATATTTTGTTATTGTTGAATCTTTACAAATTCATTAAAGAATAATTTAAATTGACAATGTTTTAATATCACCACTTTCTTATTTTTGTGTTTCTATGTCTTTGTTTCAATGAAAATCTATTACTTTCACCCTAGTTTCTATAATCTCTAACTGCTGGAGGCAATGCCAACGAGTCAATGACTCTACAATATTTGTGGCCCACAGCATGACAAAAATAATATGGCAATATATGTAATTCAATTGATCTTTGCCCCATCATGCATCATGCCCATTGACTTTGACTATGACAGTCGTAGACTATGACATGTAATGATGTATGATGACTCACAGAATAAATAAATAAAACTTGATGTTACAGTTATTGATTCGAATATCAGATTTCATACATAATATTTAGCTAAGCCTAAGCCTTGCCACGTTACTAGTACATTATACTGCTACTAGTTCAGTAGTTAGTAACTTGGAATTTAGTGCTTTCTAATCATGAAATCCACAAATTCTGTAACGTCACATGAATCATGAATGTCTTTGACCGTCACTTTGTCTTTTGAATTTTTGTAGCACAGCAATTGACGATCATTTTGGCTTCTGCTTTCATAACATACACACACTCTGTACGCACACGCACAGCCTCTTATACCACACTTGTATCATACAATGTAAACCAAAAAAAAACAAAAAAAATGAGGTGGTTAGCCAACGACCGACTGGAGTTCGAGCCGACACAGCCCCACACGCCGAATTAAATACATGGGACTGAAGTGAAGTATGAATGAGTCCCATTCTTAATATCACCGAAAACAACCAACGAAATACCATTAAATATGGTGTCCCGTGCGTTTTTAATACTCTCGTTGCAAACATGTAAAACAAATTTAATTATAAAGGGTATATTGACATTCTATTTCGTCAAATTTGACAAGAAAATGAGGTAAAACTAAGTGACTTACGTGCGACATAGTTCCGAATTGTTGCAGTTGTTGTTTTTTATTTAACTTGCACAGCGCCATCTAGAGCTCTTGTCAAGTAATGATCATCAATGGGGAAATTGAGAGACTACATAATGTACACACAAATATATAATTTAGAACTGATTTTAAAAGGCCACACAATTCAAGTCCAGTCATAATAAAAACTAAACTGAATTGTTCATTTTCCAGGGGCACTAACATACATGCTCTATTCTTGATGCAAATCAATACGAGATTATTTATAGCATGATTTGTAATGATTAACTACGGTACGTCTAATTTCAAAATAATTATCTTCAAATGATTTTACCATAATTAAGTCAACTAAGAATGATATCACTGACAGCGATCTGTGACAGAGCTGAGCCTGAGGGTGTCAGAAACTCAGGGAGTAAATGAGAAACGTGATGAAACAGAGGCGAATAGCGCTGCCGGAGCATGGATCCTAGGGCGCGTGCCACCTCTCCCCCCCCCCCCCCCCATACTTCCCGCCCCCTCCCAGATGATCTATTTAACAAAAACAGCAAAGAATAAATAAATAAATACGAAACGAATGCTCCCCCCCCCCCCCCGGAATCAAGTAATGTACGTGTCCCAAAATCAGCCCGACCAACGCTATGCCACTGTATAATGAAAGACAATGAGTCAAAATTAAAAACAAAATAATACCTATTAACAAGCAGACCAGAGCCATATTAATAACGATGTATACAGTGTCTGGCAGTGGCGAGCAATTATTTACCCCCCCCCCCCCCCCTCCCCCCCCCCAAAAAAAATTAAAAAAATAAATAAATTTAAAAAATATAATAAAATAATAATAATAATAATTTGGAAAACATACAATAAGGGGAACGGGTAAAAACTAAAACAAAGACAAACATAAGGTGTGCCCCCAATGATGTGTGTACACCCCCTCCCCCCCCCCCCCCCAACCCTCAACTCAGCCCGACCACACTACGCCTTTGGTATCTGAGGTGAATTTCCATCGTTTTATTTAACGAAGTATACCAATATAACAACCTAAGATTATTAAACCCCACTCCCATCAATCAGTAAAAGAAAATTCATTAGATTCATAATTTTTATTTTGAGGTGAAGAATTTTCGTTTTCGCACGCACTGTGCAGTGCGCGACTTTGAACAGCAGGATGACTTGTCATGGTAGCTACTGCAGCAATAGGCGTCAATATTACCTAGGAGAATGAGTTACAGCCTTCTTCTAATAAACAGTCAGTGATTATGGAAGACTGTTCATCCGACGTTGTATTTTGAACGGCAGAAGGACTAGTCATGGTAGCTAGCGCGTCAATGTTGTTTAGGAGAGGGAGTTACAGCCTTCTTATAATAAACAGTCAGTGATTCTGGAAGACTGTTCATCCGACGTTGTACATGTATTTTGAACGGCAGAAGGACTAGTCATGGTAGCTAACGCCGTACGGTAGCACGTCAATGTTGTTTAGGAGAGTGAGTTACATCCTTCTACTAATACACAGTCAGTGATTCTGGAAGTCTGTCCGTCCGATCATATATCATGCCTGGTGATTGGATAATTTCTCCACCAGTCGAGCTCATCCCTTACATGTCATAATAACAGCCGAGATGAATGTCTTGTATAGACAACATGCACCTGTAATGCACGATGACGATTGCAAAATATTATTTTGTTGATTTCTTTTAGGCGACAAGTGAAGACTGTATAGTGTATACCCTTAGGATTGTTATTATAGCCTACTCGAAGATGAACATAGCTTGACTATCAATGTGTACGAATTAATAATGGCTTTTATATCTCTCTTTTGAGTTTTGACATAATTATACAAAGTATACGTGACTATCTTCACTGGTATAATAGTCCAAAATAACCGACTTGTAATGTTTTGGATAACAAAAACATGACTTCGGATCCTATATGATACCACAGTGGAACAGCGGTACATCTGATCAGAGTCTGACTTTCGGTCCTTATGCTGGTCTACTATCCATGCATGGATAGTAGTTTGATCCCGGAGTTTGATGATTGGACTTTGATTGAGTGGATCGTATTTCCGCCGCCTGAAACGAAGTAGAACTGTAAATAGAATATACACTACTCAAAATTTGAAGAAGTTACGATTTAATTTCTCTCGAGAATTCTTGGAATAATCATAACCATTATCATCATAAGAGCAATAGAAATTAAAACCAGCAGGATTTTAAGAGGCGATCGGATGTAATGAGTCTTTAACTGAGATGATGAGTACTGCTAGACCGTTTAAAGGAGGGGTGCAATCCCGGCTTTGATTCAGGTTTATAGCTTTAAATATGTGCCTTTATTGATATACCACACTCTTTTTTTCAAAGAAATCCTTAAGTTGGGAAAAAAAGGTAAATTTCATGCAACTTTTTTGCTTTATTACGCATCGGCGTTCCATGCTCCTAAAAAAAGTCATTTATAGCAGAGCGGAAATGTGCGCACGTGTCACCCGATTCATGACATCACATGCAGACCGCAACGCGGAGGAATGTGCATTGTTTACATGCAGAGCCTATGACTTGCTTGTAAAACAAACTCGTTTTTGCTTGTAAATTGAGGTTTTACTGAAAATGCTTAAGAATTGCTAAGAAATTAATTGTAGCAGGATGCAGCTACACATCTGAGTGTATATCGTCCCATGATATAAACCTGAACAAATGTTTGCAAATATTGAAACAAATGGAAATAATATCTCTGTGTCAACGTGATTATTGTACTCAGCGTGTACGTCTATGACCGAGCTAAACTGCGATTGCCTGCCGGTGACGTCACAAAGATGACGTCATTTTTTGTACGCCCGGGACTCAGTTTTTTTACGGGGGTTCCGAAAGAGAATTTACAAGTTGATTTTTTTATTTTACCGGGTTTTCCCACGAGGAAAATATGTTTGTATTAGTAATCTTCATGAAAATCTACCTTAGATACAGTAAAACCCAATTTTGAGGCAGTTTTCTTGTCACCATACCTTTAAGGCGGCGCAATGAAATCACTTACCCCGATGGATCAATACGTTGTACCTCGCTCGTCTAATATATTAACGTTATAGCTGCTATACACATTATTTTGTTTAGCTTATACGTTTCGTTTGTGATGGAGAACATTTTAATTTCATGCGGGATTGTATAAGAGGCGGATTATTGTGAATACTATATCGAGATGATGACAAATCATTCTAGCCGGTTCGGAAGACGGAAGAAGTCAACAAGACATGCAGACAGTCCGGACATCAATATTTTGTAACAATAATTATCGTAACAATATGATGATATCATAATACGTTATAAACTCAACTTGTTAGCTAATACCCCATATTTTGTTTTTCACTTTGCGGCGGAGAACATTTTTAAGAAGCGGTTTATCTTGACAATACTTATATCGAGATGATGACAAATCATCATCATAGCCCGTTCGGGCGGCGGAAGAAATCGACGGGACAGACGGACTTCAAGATCGTCATCACCGGGGTCAGGGGAGTCGGGAAGACAGGTGAGTCCCAATTTGATTACCCCCTTTTTCTCTTTGTGAACTCTTTCAGTTATGAAGTTAAAAAGTAGCGTGTTATAGAAATATAATATATAATATAATATAATACCAATGATACAAATGAGAGGGCTTAGTAAACAATGGGTGTCCGTAGAAAATTTTCGAAGCCGAGACCGATAATTTTTAACATTTTCGAGGCCGAGACCGATAATTTTTAACATTTTCGAGGCCGAGACCAGGATTCTTCGCAATTTTCGAGGCCGAGACCATCGGTAATGATGGTCGAGACCGCTAAAATGTGGTCTCAAGACCAGCTACAAATTGTAAAGGGGGGGTTCAAACCCCCCAAAACAGTCATGTTTTGGTAAAAGGGGGGCTTTTAACCCCCCCCCCCCCCCCCCGTAACCCCCCCCCCCCCCCCCCGGGTACGCCTATGCTCTACACCCTCCACCATCAGTGACCAAAATATAAATATTTTTTGTTTAGCCAATGTTCTCCTTTATATTCCTTCCCAAAGAAGAAAAAAAAACGATTATGACTACGGTAGGGGTATACCCCCTTTTTTACCACCCCTAAAACGCCATTGTATAGGTATAACATAAGAGGACTTTGGCCTTTATCGCGGCGTGACATGTTAATCATCAAAAGGTTTTAGGATTGAGTTCTCGTCAGATTTACATAAACATGATCCGGTTGATTTAGAGCTCGATCTCCGTCTGTCGGGTTAATTACTTCAATTGGCGCCCCTTTTTTTGGTATGGTGTCAATTAACCCATTGCCTACTGGCGTGGGACCTGTATCAGATCTATGGGGAGTACAGGATCTAACAGGGAACAGTTTTTTTTTTTCTTCACTCGTCTTATAATTGATACGCATTATAACTGTATAATATGCCCGTTATCTGTTTTAATTAGAGGGCACATACAATATGAGGGAGTTGTCTGCAGAACAAAATTCTAAACTACATAGGAGATCAAAGATTATTGTTATGAGTCTGAAGAAGGCACAATGAAATTAATACAAATCAAAGGTCGGCGATTCTCAAATTAACGAATTGACAGACTGAGTAAAGTTTATATTTCGAAGTTTTACGTTTCTATGAAATGCTGGATAAGCAATACAAATTCGATATAGAGTAAACGAGATCATACCTCACTGATGAAATGTACTTAAAGTGAAGAAGACGAAGAAGAAGAAGAAGAAGAAGAAGAAGAAGAAGAAGAAGAAGAAGAAGAAGAAGAAGAAGAAGAAGAAGAAGAAGAAGAAGAAGAAGAAGAAGAAGAAGAAGAAGAAGAAGAAGAAGAAGAAGAAGAAGAAGAAGAAGAAGAAGAAGAAGAAGAAGAAGAAGAAGAAGAAGAAGAAAAGGAAGAAGAAGAAGAAGAAGAAGAAAGAAAAGAACAAGAACAAGAAGAGGAAGAGCAAGGCAAAGAAGAACAACAACATGAAGCTAAAGAAGAAGATGAAGAAGAGGATGAAGAAGAAGAAGAATTGATTATTGAGTTATATTCTGACATTTTTGCAATATGGTGAAGTGTGTCAGTGATTTATACCTTCATCTGTTCAGACAAACACTGTCATGTATATTCAACTCGTAAATTCAGATTCACAGTCTAGACAAATTAACCTGTCAACGCAGAAATCGTTGTTGTTGTTTGTTTTGTTTTCTCTATTCTGGTCCGTCGCCATTATGCGATGACATACGTGCGTGAAATAGTATACATTTGGGCTCAGTTCTTTAATCATGTTAATAGCAGCATTTGTTTTTTGGATGAACAAATTGCATCCAAAGCTAGGAACAATACAATTATTAATACGTCATTGTAACCAGTTAACTATAATACGCAGTCAACAGGTCAACGAATAATAAAACATCCCCGTATTTCTTGTTGAATCGATACAAATGTTGGTTCTTAATTAATTGACATAATCGGAGAAAACGTAAAGAACTGTTATTTTATAGGTCTACAACTAAATGAAATGAAAGACTTTCCAAACGAATTTTTGATGGGAAATCAAGAAGATGCTGAAAATACATCACAGTTTCATGTCAGTAAGTATCATATAGTCGCGCAGCGTGGTCGGACTGTGATTATAACAATCGTCACATCGATCGCAACGCATGTGGTATTCATAGTCATATTAAAAACATGTTTGACAATAAAACATAACAAAATACATTCTGGAATGTGTGTTCAACGTATACGATAAGTAATCGACACAGCTGACTATGTTGCTTAGTTTCGGTTGTTATGCTGACGATTGTATAACATCGGTCGTATTGCACGTGGTATTCATAATCATTATAAAACATGTTCGAAAACAAAAATAGATTCTGAAATACGTCTTCCACGTCGTATGTCAGTATACGAAACGTAATCGACACATACCGCCAGCTGACTAAGTTGTTTATTTTCAGTTATGATGATGACGATTGTAAAGTCGATCGTATTGTATTTGGGATTCATATAAATAATAAAAAAGTTCGCCAAAAATAAAAACAACTAGATTCTAAAATATGTCTATAACGTTTTATGTCAGTATACGTGAAGTAATGGAAACATTATTCAGCTGACAACGTTGCTTGGTTTCGGTTATGATGATGAGAATTGTAACATTATTCATATTGCATGACTTGTGGTATTCGCATAACATTCCAAGGAGCACATTCATCATTCTTTTCTAAATGTATGACCTTTGTCAAGCAATAGACAATGGCGATGGTGGTAAGGGAAAAGCCCCCCCCCCCCCCCACCCCCACGTCCCCCAGTGTTAAAAACGCCAAATGAATATACCTACATCAACAGGGGCGTAGACAACGGGGGGGATGCGGGCTTTGCATCCCCCCCACCAATTTTTTTGTGTGTGTATCTGTATACGAGTGGGAACAAAAATTAATGGTTTGAGCTAAGACTTGTTCATTTTCACGTTCAAAAAGTAATTTATACATCCACTTTAAATTTTCGCGAACAGATTATCTCAGTTTGTTGTGTAACTTTTCTGTACCGGGCCACGTAGTTCCAGTGCTCTGGCTGCTTGTGTGCCCGGGGGCGTCACTCCCAACATGACTGGTTACGCACCCTCGTCCAAAAAAAGCGTCGAAAGGGTATCATTTTCAGCTATACGGCGGCGTCGACGTTTTCCTTAAAAAGGGGTGCTTTTCAAGGACTGATCGCACTAAAACCTAAAAAAGGGTACCTTTTCAGGTTCACATGGTTTCGACGTTTTTTCTACAAAAGGGGTGCCTTTTCAGCTACCGTAGCTCAGTACTAGGTTTTCGACGATTTTTATTTCTGCGGAGTGGCTGTAATATGTGTGCATGAATGCTGTGTGCCTGTGTGCCTGCGATACATACGCCATTTAGGGTAAATTTCAGAAATGGTGCGATACGCCATTAGGGTCAATTTAAAAAAAAAGTGGATACGCCATTGCCATTAGGCTCCATTTAAAAAAGGGTGCGTTTATGCGTTACATACGCCATTAGGGTCTATTTATAAAAAGGTGCGATACGCCATTTTTGCCCATTAGGGTCCATTTTTTAAAGGTGCGATACGCCATTTTTGCCCATTAGGGTCCATTTTAAAAAAGGTGCGATACGCCATTTTTGCTCATTAGGGTCCATTTCAGAGGTTGATGGACACGGGTGGGTAGCACTTGTGTATGAGAGTGACCCCCCCCCCCCCCCCCCTCCCGGGCTTGTGTGACGTGCACAGAATTGCACCATTTCAAGTAAACTGGGCTCCAAAAGAAACTTATCACTTCTTCAGAGCGACACACATTAAAATCCAAAGCATGAAAATGAATCAAATTATTGGGCATAGATTAGCTATAATACTCATCAGCAAGCACATCTAAAAAAAAATATGTTTGATTTAGTCAACAAAGAATAGAATAAGGTGAAATCGCAAGAGGTCATTTTTCAAAAATCACAGAAACTGCTCGACTTTTGGGCACGGATCTCGGTACGGACAATAGCCAGTCTGGTGGTTACATAACCCGCCTTTGATGTTGAATGAATAGCTATTGAAAGTTCTGAATAGACCGCCTTTCGTGGAGGTTCGCAGCGAGCAGTTTCTGTGATTTTTGAAAAGTGACCTGTAGCGATTCCATCGCATTTTTCTCTTTTTTTGGCAAAAGCAACTTTTCAATTTTTCAGATATGCTTCATAAGGAGAATGATAACTTATCTGTGTCTAAATATGATTCAATTTGATGCTATGGATTTTAGTGAGCGTCGCTCTGAAGAAGTGATAAGTTTCACACCCTCCCCCCGCTCAGTCACTTCGCTCCCTCGCAATGTCTCACTCTCACATCTGGCTTAAAGTTGACGCGCAGCCCTGTGCACATGGTTGGGCATGAGCCCCTACACACACAAAATCGTGAGCCCCCTTAGGTTTTTGCCCCCAATCCAAAACTGCTTCCATCTTGCCTGGTCTCGACCATCTTAATGAATGATCTTGGCTGCAAAAAACATTTGACGAGCCCCCCCCCCCCCCCCCCCCCACTTTCGGTCTCGAAAAAATTAGGCAGGCGGTCTCGGCCGGGAAAAAATTTGGCGACGGACACCCCCCCCCCCCCCCCCCCCCCCTTGAAAAAACCCTGGGTACGCCTGTGTTTGCCATGCAGTGCAGTTTGTGGTGATAATTGAGGGGAATCCGCAGCGCGTCTCATGATAAACACAGCATGTCTTTCACGCCTCGTAGCCTACGGTATAGCATACCACCAGAATCCATCCCCATATTGTCCTCCAATTTCGGAACTTCTTCAAAGGTACCACCGCCCCAAAATAATATTCTTATAAATAAAAAGGTAACATTGTTAGTAGTCCATCCCACCAAAAAGTTCAAAAAAATATGTTTCCAGAAAAAATGATATATATACAACATGCATACGAAAACTACATTTTGTCTAGGACGAACGCATCGTCCGTAATTATATTGTCTCCAAACGTACGCGTGAATAGACGTTTGGCGCGTACGGAACCATGAGGCCATACTGGTTCCGTAAGTGGTGGTAATTAATTGCATTGTTTATGAATTACACAACCCCTTGCAAAATGTTAGGCATCTCTTTCATATCACACAACGGTACCAAAAAATATACTTATGTGTTGTTCTTTGCCTGGTGGTCCCCTTTAAAGAAGTGGCCGCATAGGTCAGTCCAAAGGGGGGCGTGAAGAATAAGGGTGCATTGGTACCTATGAAAGAAGGGCAACGAGGGGGCAATAATTATCTAAAGAGACGGGATGATTGACCTCATGTCATCCTCTCTAATCCAGCGTTAACGGGGTTATTTCTCAAAGTGCGTTCAGCACAATCCAGAACGACTAAAGACGGACAAAACATGTATAGAAGCTTTAAAGGGATAGTTCAGTTTTGGTATAGAGGGCGCTTTAATAACATTTGTTTGTGAGGTTATGAAAAACTGAGTGTCAAATTTGAAAAAGCATAACATTGTAATGACAGAATAAACTGTATTTGATCAAAATCGGTTCAGAAACAGCTGAAATATCAATAAATATATCCGATCGGAATAAATGTGGGATCCCCCATATATTTAATGATTTAAGAAGAACATATAAAATGCTTGCACTCTTTCAAAAATTTACAAGAGGATTTTAAATAATAAATATTAACAAATTAAGTTTAGCATTTGTCTTTATGTTACAGTACTGGTCATGATCAGACGACAGGCCTACAATAATTCACCCATGATAACATCAAAAACACTTTTATGAAAATAAATCAGCAGTACCCCATAATACCTTTAAACCTTGTCGTGTCAGGCACCCATACATACTAAGCATGATGAGCGATTTCGCGTACGTGAAGTAATCTGATGGCCATTGCCAAAATACATCACAAATCCAGATATAATCGGGAAGGCATTCGCAGAATTTCTAGAGTAAATGATTGCTTCCTTCATGTATAGATGAGTTGGACTTGAAACGCGTCTGTATGTAATGTCAAACAGATATGTTTTAGCCTCGATTCTATTTGTGTTTCGGAGGCTATCAAACTGTCCGGAAGATAGCAGTTTTAATTAATGAATACGTGCCATTATTAAGACATACGTGTAAATATCGAGTAATGTAATATACACGAGTAAACCGAGTGTATCGAGTAAATGTAATAATAATGTTTTTTTGCAACTACACAAATGTCATACAAATATTTAGAATTAAATGACATAATGATATAGGTACATAACGAAATGAATGAATCGATAAATATATTGATAAATACATTCCTAAACCAATGTATATTAATACTTAAGTTAATTCATGGGCGAATAGTGTGATATAGAAATAAATTGATATAATTATAATAAACAATTTTAAATTGAATAATTGAAATAATTATCTGTTTAATGCACTTCTAGTAAATTGCTTTGAACAGCGTTTCACGTAATGCAATTATGTGCATTAGTGTGTTCTGCACAAAGAGTATGTCAGCGCGTAATATGTTCACATCATACACGTTAATGTCACTTAATTTAATGTGAGGTTTCGATCAAGCCTTTATCCGTCTGGACCTAATCCGGCATCAGTCATGATCAAATTCCAATATAACGCTCCACATGCCGCCTCCGATTTAACTTCAGGCACTAATATATTAAAATTGACTTAACGGAAATGGTTTTTTTTGCAACACTCATTTTGTGGGATGGGGGGGGGGGGGGGGGGGTGGGGGGAATTGTCGGTTATCATTGAAACTGATATAGTATCATGCTTAATGTTAAAGGGGTAGTACAGTTTTGGTAAGGCTGAACTTTAGTAACCAAAACCCGCACAGTAACATTACAAACTAATATTTATAACCCCACCATGCTCGAAAGGTATACAAAAATACAAACGACAAAGTAAAAAGCCTGTTATCATTCAAAAAGCACCTTTAAAACACAAGAGGGCGCTCTCTAATAAGGCATTGGTTTCAACAATTTTTCATACAAAATTATGCATGTGATGTTTTGTTGAAATAATGATTAAATAGAGAGATCATCAACAAATATTTAAAACCCGCTTTGAAAAAGTGTAAGCATCTTAACAAAATTTCAAAAAATCATCGTATTTATTTGGGGCCCAAATAAATACGATCGGATATAATTATTTATTGATATTTCAGCCATTTCTGAACCGATTTTGACCCCAAAAAGTTTATTCTGCCATTAAAATTGCATGTTCTTTCAAATTCGACACTCAGTTTTTCATTACCTCACGAAAAAAATTGTGTTGTGCAGCGCCCTCTCTACCAAAACTAAACTACCCCTTTAAATGGTAGAGATAAATTATAATTCACTTAGGGGGGCGGTTTGATCCAAATAACAGCCGTTAAAACAAACTGGTCCTTTATCATGTTTTTACATAGCCCTTTTATTATAATCATATTTACGAATGTGTAGGTTTCATATCGCTGAAATCGCTAACTATAAGATCAACGTCCGCGACTTTTATTCAAATTACTTTATTAAAAGATATGTCAGCCATTTCTAAACGGATTTTGACCAAACAAAGCTGATTTGTTAAAAAAAAGTATGTGCTTTGCCTGTTTGCCATCCCTACACGTGGGTTTCCTCTGTCTACCTCTACTCACAGATATTTTCTGTGCTCACATAGATATTGTTTAAGCGCCCTCTAAACCCTGATGCACAGAAATACAATATCCCTGATGGCTCAAAACTTATCCATCGCCCCATATGACGTATAATATGAAGAGCTTAGTTCTAAAAGGCGCTTAATCCACTTTTTATACAAAAATTTAGTTAACGATATCAGTACATTAATAAGCTACTTAGCTATTTAGAAATCCACATTTTAGGACAAATTACACAATCAAAAACAAAATATGGAACGATCAATTTTGATATTCGAATAGGCATATGTAAAAAGTTGGACAAAGAAAACTACTTTTCTCCAAAGTTGAAAAGGTTGATTTAGCGCCTTTTGTGATTAGGCTCTTCATATAGAAACCAATATATAATTTTGTTTATACATACGAGCTGTGTATTTGTATCGACAAATTTATAGGATCCTGTTGATGATTTAGTGACTACCTATAACGAAACATTTGAAAACAAAATGTATAGATTTATCGGTTCGTAAATAGTCTAGGTATACACACATACATTCATGCAAGATATTTCGACTGTGTTAGTTTTATGACCTATAGCTGTTTGGGGCTGTTTCTCTCCGAAGATTACACCGTTTTCCCAAAATTATTCACGAAGTATTGTATGATCATACATATTGGTCATCGTTATAATTCTAGTTGTCCAACGATGTAATGATGTTGCTATATTAAGCCCTGGGCAGACAGAGCCGACTCGACCCGATCCGACTGGTTTTCATCCGGATCGGCTCAGTTTTCAGTGCCTCGCGACTCACATGTTACCA
This sequence comes from Echinarachnius parma, assembly GCA_037951105.1. Lineage (NCBI taxonomy): Eukaryota > Metazoa > Echinodermata > Echinoidea > Clypeasteroida > Echinarachniidae > Echinarachnius > Echinarachnius parma. Next base: position 207,344 of record JBAMJV010004774.1, on the reverse strand, counting down.
GTCGAGAGACAGTCGGATGCCAGTCGGGCCGATTCAATACGACGAATCGGCTCCGACCGACCGGACCCGACTCTATAGCCTGATTCAAAACCAGTCGGATCGGGTCGAGTCGGCCTTGTCTGCGCCAGGCTTTAGAGTTTATACCCCGTTTCTTCTCGGAATTCCACTTGGTCGAGTACAAGATGGCAATTTATCGCCTGAATGCACTGGACTTTGATGGCCCATCACATGCATGAACGATGATAATATTAAAAGCTTCACGCATCATCTACCACTTATCTAGCGTCCTTTTTGACACCGGCTGTTATCATAATATAATAGTGCAATGATATCACCGAATACTTTCTGAATGACATCATGATTTCACCGAAATAGCATCATCATGATCTCCCACATGACAATGTGAGGATGAAAATGCATTATATTGACATGGTTCATCAATTATGTAATTATCGCTGTAAGAATGACAATTATAGTGATTATTTCGAACAGCATTCTACCTTACGTGACGATTGCAAGCATTTTTACATAATATTCTGTCGAGATTATAAACGCTATTAAAGAGGCTGCATTGTCTACTATAGTCCTTTATATTAGAGACCGTTTCGGGGACGCCTACAGTGCAGCGTAATAACATGGCGCCTAGCTGATAGCCCTTTTTAAAACTCCCTCTTATATACACGACGCATTCGCTTTAAAGATTAAAGGGATGAAAACTTGCAATTCGATTTTGATCTTCAGTAGATATGGAACTAGTAAGCTGGTCGATGGCAGTCTATTAAAGGTTGTTAAGCGTTGGGATGTAGAGGGCGGGCCAAACCCAGTGTCCAAACATTCGTTACCAGGCTAGATTGTGCGCATTACATAACACTGAGCCAGTGTGTATTTCGCACCGTGCGCAAGGCGTTCGTAAAATGGCACCGCGCGTCTGATTTTATACGGATCCGAACCACGTCTAATGGCTGTTATTTAATGGATGTCTTGTTCGAATGAAGTTCTAATATCATTACTCGTTCTTTCTTTCTTTCTTTCTTTCTTTCTTTCTTTCTTTCTTTCTTTCTTTCTTTCTTTCTTTCTTTCTTTCTTTCGTATATTGTGTCCATCTTTCATTCTCTATAATTTACTCCTATATAGCTGTTCTTTAATCCCTTATTTGTTTGGATTTTGTCTTTCTCTTCTTTTTTTGCCATACAAACGTGCTAGTAGTGATTATATTATGTACACGTTGTTTGCGCGCTGTTGACGTTGTTCGTTAATACAAGTTTCAATAATATAATCATTCTTTCCTTCCTTCCTTCTATTCTTCCCTAAACTGTTCCCTACTTAATCGTGTGACCACCATATATTTAATACAGGGCCCATCAGGTTCCCGTAGGCGATGGGTTAAATGTTCTTTCTTCCTTCTTGTTTAATGACGGAATGCTTTAAATCCATCCACACCTTGTATTGAGAATAAATCTGAAACGCAGGAAGAAAACACGTCTTCCAATTATTATTTACAGGAAGTATGGAGACGTTATTTACTTCAGATAATTGAAGAGGTTATACGTTCGGTCACGTAGGTAATATGCTAGTCCCTAGGGTGCAGTGCAACATTCGAGACATTTCTCATCACAGCGTATGTGTGTGTTTGTATGCGCCTACGTGTGTATGTGTTTGTTAAGATGTGTACGTGTGAGTGTCTGTCTATGCGTATGTGCATATTGTATTTGTTCGGTCACGCCGGTAATATGCTGGACCCTAAGGTGTAGTGCAATATTCGATAGATTTTTCATCACGGCGACTGGGTGTTATTAGTATGTTTGTTTGTGTGTGTGGGTGGGTGTTTGTGTGTGTGGGTGTTTGTGTGTATGTCTATATTGTATTTGCGTATGACAGAATGTATTATTCGCTCGGTCACGCACGGATATGCTAGTTCGTAGGGTGTACAGTGCAACGTTCGAGACATTCGAGAATTCACAGTGAGTGTGTGTTTGAGATACTTTCATCACGCTATGTATGTGTATTTTAAGTATGTTTATGTGTGTATGTGCATCCGTGTGCGTGCATATATATATACGAAGATGTGTTCTTTATGTTGCGCCGGTAATATAATAGTCCCAAGGGTAAAGTGACACATTACAGAAAATGTCATCGGATTTAGATTTAGATTTTCACAACAGTATGTTTATGTGTTATTGCGTTGTGTTTACGTGTGTATAAATGTGTGTTTGTATGACTGTGTAGGCCTATGCATAAGGAATAAATATTTGTGCGGTCACATCGGTAATATGCAATTCCATAGGGTCTAGTGCAACATTCGAGACCTTTTTCATCACAGTGTGTGTGTGTGTGTGTGTCTGTACGTCTGTGTTCCCTGAGTCTGTATTTTACATGTTTGTGCGCATGTGTCTGTGTCTTCGTGTGTTCTTATATTAATCTAAGGGAGCACTTATGATGACATCATGACAATAATGTAAGCTATTAAATTTGAGGATTCGTCCATGTTCTCATACAATTTAAAATACATTATTTGTATGAATGTGTAAAATATGGAATTGTACGTCAATCAATCAAGTAATAACACAAAATTGTCCAATAAATATTAGTCTATATGATAACTGACACTCTTGGGTGTATACTCTTTTAGCATTTGGATGTCATCTCTAGAATATTTTGTCTACACTTGTGATTCTTAGTAATGTACAGTACTTTATCACATACATTAGAGTTTAATTTCAAAACGCAACAAACGCCAAGTTCAGTGCCGCCATTTTGTAATTTAAAAAAGTGTGCATTTAAAATGATATCTCACTATAATAAATCATGAGCACCGGTCTAGCAAACCGGAGGTCTCGGGTTCGAATCCCGCTGGAATCCCATTTTCTTTGCTCTTTTTCAATCACATTATATATTTCTGGTCAGTTTCTCTATATGTTTGAATTTATAATAAATCATGTAACTTTTGTCGAAGTGCGTTGTCGAAGTTATGATTGTTAGTAGCTTGTACACTCTCGTTAGAATCCGATTTCAGCAGTTTCAATCACAAATATTTTTTATATCAAATTAATAAAACACTGCGATTTATAGCCGAACACTTCAACCGTCCATTTACTGTCGAGATCAGTGTACGATACTTCTTGATCCAGAGAAAGTGTGACAGAGTGCATGCAAACCTCAGTGCTTCCACTTTTGAACTGTAAAATGAAAAATTTAAAAATTTGAGATACGTAGACTTGTTTAACTGCGAGCATCATGGTCTTCATGCTACATCCCCAACTAAATAAATGTATAAATATAAATGGTATAGAAGCGTTTTGATTAGAAATACTTATTCTCACCAATCATACCGTTTTTTAATGAGATATATCAAATATTTTACCTAACTGCCTATTAAGGAATCTTGTTTATCCATAGTTTTCCATAATAACCTCACAGTCTCTTTCTCTATCTTTCTCAATATAATCATTTTGAAATGTATTAGAGAAAACAAGTAAGCAAGTAGCATTAAAATGTATTATGTTGAAAGCGGAAGCACAACATTGGAAAGAAAAGTACAGGGGGAAAAGAGTGCACATTCCAATCGTTCGAGCAGCCCCTGATATACATAAGAGATCTCAGTCTTATCTATGAGTTATTGCACTCCTTGCTATACTATCTACACTGTCCCGAAAAAGCCATGAGCTCATGTGGAATTTAGAGGGGAAATCCGCTGGTTGTGACAAGAAAATATGCGCCATGACCCCCTAGCTCCCCCCTACCCCCACCGTGGAAGAACAGATCCATCACAATGATGGATCTGAAACGGGCTATCCTACCAATTATCATTTTATATACACTCTTATACTATATATACCCCTTTCCCGGTAAAGCCATGATCTCATGGGGAATTTAGAGGGATAGTCCGCTGGTTGTGACATCGAAAGATGCGCCATGACACCCCCCCCCCCCCCCCCCCCCCTCCCACACCACTTGTCTCAACTCTTTAGTATTATCTAGCTTGGTGTCATTACACTTCTTGCTGTTGATATACTATCTATACCCCTATCCCGGTAAAGCCATGATATCATGTGGAATTTATCTGCCATCAACTTTCACTTTTAAATATGTAACAGCGTTTTCTTTCTAAGAAACTTTCACACATCATTCAAACAATCTGATATCAGTATTATGATTGAAGTCTCAAATATCACTTTGAACACAAATCTTATGAAGTTAATAGATAAAGGATGTACTATAATTTGTGTCCTAACTTTCTTTTTGTCGTTCGTGTAATATGAATTGTGTGTGATTAGTAAATGTTGGTAAATGCAACTCTAGTAATTATTCACAAAATGTATGTCGGTAGTTTAATTTGTATTTATTTATTTCTTTCCCCCCTATTTCATCTCATTTTCTTTCTCAGCTATTACAGTACGATACCTTACTAAGCGATTTATCGGCGAGTATGGACAAGAAACAGGCAAGTCAATTTTATAAGTACAATTCATAAAGCCCGGGGCAGACAGAGCCGACTCGACCCTATCCGACCCGACCCGACCCGACTGAAAGCCACAGTCGGCCGATTCAGTTGCGGCCGAGTAAGCATGTTGAATCCGGCCCGACTGACAACATCGGAGTCGTGAGGCAACGCACACAGAGCCGATCCGACTGAAAACCAGTCGGATCGGGTCGAGTCGGCTCTGTCTGCGCCGGGCTTAAGTGAAAAACATGGGGCAAACACAAGCCTCGAATGACATGATTTTGCAGAAATATGAAATGAGTTTCCCAAATAAATTATGTTACCAGTTTACCCGATTAACCTAAAATATTGAATGGTTTCGCCAGAAATTTCGCCCGAATAATTATAGCCGTTTTCAAAACTAAGTATTCATATGCCACATTGGTTTAAGGGCGAGGCCGGAAACTTCTGAGACAAACCTCGCATGACCCTGTTAACTTGATAGTCTTATCAAACAATATGTTTCTTCCAGACGTCTTCGCTCTTTGGATTATGGCTTACTTGATGTCCCCAAAACGCGCACAAACTGGGGAATAGGTCATTGGCCCATGCTGGACCATTCCTTTGGAATCAGTTACCCTCATACATTCGGGATAGTGGCACCGTGGACACATTTAAAGACAGATTGAAGTTTCATTTGTTTCAAACAACATTTAAGTAGACTTTTTTTCTTCCCTTCATCTTACTGTCCCCTTCTTTCTTCTTATCTGTCTTACCTTTCTTACATTCCTTTCTCATGCGCATTGAGCACCTTATTTATATATAGGTGGATATTGCGCAATATACATATTCAGTATTATTATTATTATTATTAACTGGTAAACAATTCAGTTCGTTTTCTCGATAGTTGATTGACCGCTGTATATGGCGCTGTTAAGCCTCTAAAGATGCATGCATGGTCACGATGCGATTGCGACTTTATAATGGCTCGCATGACCATGCCTTTGGAACGTAATTTCATTATGATACACTTTCGAAACAATAATTACGAGATGAATTGAGCTTATGAGGCTGGGTCGGGATAAGTATATTGATTTAACGTCCAACAGATTTTTCAAGCACGTTCACGTAATACTTGAATATTTTAAATTTGTAATGGTCATATTATTTACAGGAATATGGCGATTACAAAGAAAACAATCAGGAGCAAGAAAAAAAACACGAATTGACACATTGACATTCATACGTTAGCATGGTTGGTGTGAATATATTAAATGTAATCACACATAAAAATACATTTGTAAAAGATAATGTATAATAAAATGTTGTTCATTTCGTGAACAGGCCCAGTAAGTGTATTATTCAGCGAGTCGTTCATGTTGTTTAGAGGACGTTATCCCCACCAGTTATTGTTGGCGTATGGCGTAGCAACTCCCACCCTCCCCCCCCCCCCCCCCCAAAAAACACACACACACACACACACACACACACACACACACACACACACACACACACACACACACACACACACACACACACACAAAACAAAAACACACACAAAAACAAAAACAAATCACAACATGATAGCCATCATATTCCACTCAAGCTCTGCATATCATGATGTTTGATCTTCTGCATTTATTCATTTAACTTCCATCAAAATATATATTATTATTTGATCACCTTAATATATCTATATAATATAGATGCAATTTTTTTGCATTGCTTTATATAGTTTTATTTGTAATTTTGGTAATGTTTGGTCATCATGTGTCTGTGTATTATTAGTTTATTGTAATATGTGCATTAATAAATCTGCTTGGAAAAGCCTTTACAATATAGAGCAATACTTAAATTTTCCAATGGCGTAGAGAGTAATTTTTAAAGGGCTGGGGGTACAGGTCCCCCCCCCCCCCCTTTGGGCCTCTGGCGGGGATCCAGGCGGCGGAGCCCCGTAACCTTTTAGATTTTAGCTATTCAAAGTCCCCCAAATAAAAACTATCAAACAAGCAAATAAAACAAAAGAAATACCGGGCCTGAGGGGGGAGGGGGCTCAGGCTCAGGACCCCCCCCCCCCCTTCTCCCCTTCCTCGTTACGCAACTGTCTATTTAATAGCTATTCAATGTTCCCCACATTAAAAAAATAACAAGCAAACAAAACAAAAATACAGGGCCCGAGAGGAGACGGGGATCGTGCCCAGGAATCCCCCCCCCCCTTGTTACGAAACTGTATATTTAGCTATTCCAAAAATAACTAACAAGCAAAGAAGAAAAGCGGGCCCGAGGGGGGGGGGGGGGCTCATGCCCCCCCCCCCCCTCCCTTGTAACGGGGTTACGCCACTGTCTATTTCTAATCCCTCTTCAACTGTTATCTCCCTTTCCTTCCCAGAATGCCGCTATCACCACCAGGCGAAGATTGACAGCGACTTTGTTTCCATGGAGATTCTAGACATGGGTCCGGAGGTATGTCAATATAGTCTAAACAACATTCCACCTTAGACTGGACTATGATGTCTTCGTAATCGTATCAATCTGATCATCTCCTTGATATATCAAAACGACAATATTGAGTTTTATATAAACCATTTTTTTTATGGTAAAGACATAAAGTAATGTATTGAAATCATCTTCTGTTCAAGGGCTTTCTTAACATTGTAATTGTGCAATTCACTGACAGTTTATTCTTGTTCAGCTATATTTGGGATAACATTGAAGCATTGTTAATTTAAAAACAAGTTTGGTTGTTTTATACCTTTTGTTGCCTACAAGTCAATTTATTTGTTAGCTTTTTGTGCGTTTTAACCTTTGATGTGTACATTATTTAAGGCCCGGTCACATATCACCGGATAGCGTAAACGGATGCCCGACGGAGAGTAGGCCTACAATTTTCAATTCGTTCGTATGCGTTTCTTGTCCGTTCCTTGTCATGCGATATACGTTTTGTCTATCCTGCGGAACGTTTTGGGCATGAAGCAATGGAGACGACTTTCACCATCGGATAATTTGATTACGCAAATTTTCTATTCGCCAGGCGTCCGTTTACGCTATCCGGTGATATTTAACCGGGCTTATAAGGCCCCATCTTATTTCCCCATATAATATATAATATAAAATATTTCCCCATATTAGAATCTCATCAACGATGAAACGGTTCACTGGGCCGACGCCTTCCTTCTTGTCTATTCCATCACCGACCCGGACAGCCTGAGGGCGCTACAACAAATACGTCAACGGTTGAATGAAGTTCGCAATGCCAAGTCTGTCCCTCTCGTGTTGATGTTGCTGGGGAATAAATCGGACCTCATTCACGCACGGAAAATACCAACCAAAGAAGGTATTTATAATGTTGATTTCCGTTAGTTATGATCTTAAAGTAACTTTTTTTTTTACTTTTAGACTTCAGAAAAAGTTTCTTTATACGTCAGCGGTTGAATGAAGCTCGCAATGCCAAGTCCGTCCCTCTCGTGTTGATGTTGCTGGGTAATAAATCAGACCTCATCCACGCACGGAAAATACCAACCAAAGAAGGTATTTATATGAAGAGCTTGGTTCCAAAAGGCGCTTAATCCACTTTCCATTAAAATATGAGTTAACGATATCAGTATATACATAGCTATCTAGAAATCAAAATATTAGGACAAATTACACAATCAAAATCAAAATATTGAACGTTTCATTTCATATTCCCATATAGGCATGTGTATAAAATTGGACAAAGAAACCTGAATTTCTTCAAAAATGAAAAAGGTGGATCTATCGCCTTTTCATATGTCGCATATATAACTTTAAACAATTTGAATACTGTTAGGCTTCAGGAAAATTTAAGGAAACATCAAAACATTTTGTTTCCATGAACAAATAAATAACGTTGGTCACTTGGTAAAACAAATAATCTTCCTAAATTCAACTTATGATGAAAATAAGATCTGTTTTTTTACCATCTCACTAATTTATTTGTACTTGTTTGTATATCAATTTTTAGACTTAGTGTAATTCTGTATAATTCCAAGGTCCATGCTGGAATAGAAAGCGTAATTGTTGTCAACATACACACTAAGAAATAAAGGTTCAAATTTGAACCCTTAAGGGTGCAAAATGCTCCTACAATATAGCAGCACATTTAAGGGTGCAATTCTGAACCCGAAAGTTGGGTCTGCACCCTACTGCATCCCAACCTGAGGTGCATAATTGCACCCTTAAGGGTGCTGCTATCGTAGCATCGTTTTGCACCCTACTTGTACCCTTATTTCTTACTGTGTATGTATGCAAAATGTGTAATCATATAGATATTCTTGTTTTAATTGCTTTATCATACTTTGTACTCGTTCCCGTCTTACCTTCTTACTTCCTCCAACCCCCTCCAACCGCCTCACTCACTATTTCCGCCTCTCTCTACTTATGTCTGTCTCACTCTCTTTCTTTGATAATAATATCTTTCATATCGCCGTCCCTTTCCTATTCCAATGGTCCACGCGTCCAACCTTTCAAGGCGAGATCTTCGCAAAGGAGCTCGGCTGTTCATTCGTCGAGACATCGGCAGCCGACTCGTATCCGCAGATTGCTGACCTCTTCCACGATCTTTACCGAGAGGCCAAGATGTACAAGTTCGGCACCAAATCGTCGATCCTCGGACGCATGTTCGGCCACAGCCACTCGAGAGACAAAAAGACAATGACGCTTTGAACAATTTTAGAGTAATGTTAATCAGTTTGTAGACCAACTCTAAATCTGAACATTCGGCCAATATTCCGATGTTTATCGATTCTTACCGATAAGAACATCGATTCGGCTGATGCAACTCCATGGACAGAAAGCTGACGACGCTCAAACAATGCTTATGGACATGATGGATGGACGTCCTATCAGAAATTTTTTTTTTTCGAGCATGGCAGGTAGTTTACTAGTTTTCTTATTTAGACAGACCACCAGTGCGCTTAGAAACGCCCGTATAAAGCGCCATATAAATGCAATTATTATTATTATTATTATCAGATTCTGAAGGCCACGGTTAAATACCATGGTATCTTAACTAATGGCTTTAGACCCGATTAAATTGTACACACATTGTCTTCTCGGGACGAAATTGAAGTACAATTTTATAAAAATTGAATGACAAAAGTTTGAAAATTCACGGGAAAACCTATAGAAATGCCATAATGCACTCTACTTCGAAAATTTATTTTCAATTTCCTTTTAGAATCGTTGAATATTGTGTTAATGCAACAAATGCCATGAAGGCCGTTAATTCACGACGAATTAATTGAAATAGTGGAAATGTCAGAGCTTTTATGCATAATTTGTTTTACTATTTTCGTCTGTTTTTGTTTCCTTTTTTTGTCAGGCAAAATCCTGAAATTAACTTTAACGTATAAAATGTAATTTGATTTACAATTTTAATGAATAATTCATTAAATTAGATAGATAGTGTTAGATTGTTAAAAATTAAGCTGAAATATGAACTGAAATTCATTAACAATGATTTTACATCTCTTCAACACGGTTTGCTGTAGATGTGTGTTTATCACTTTATACAATTACATTTTCAAATCACAAAACAATAATAATCAGTCATTATAACATGGTTGATGTATTGTATAAATATATATTTATTTATAAACGTCTTATTAATTTGTTGTATGTAAATATACATTGAAAGCAAGAATATACCAGGATACATTTGATTTCATTTGATCAACATTTTTTTTATCCTCTTCCATATTAAATAAATCGGACTAAGAATAATGCCCAAATAGTTTTATGACGTAATAAATTTACATAAACTTTGCGTCATTTTATGCCGATGTCTGTTTTGATTCAATAATACTAGGTATAAAGTAACTTAAATTATTAATATTTCCAAACTCACACAAACGCACGCACACATACGCACAAAAAATACAATTGTATCAGTTGTTACCATGGTTACACAAAATAAATGTCGGAATAAATGTATGTGTAATGACCAAATTTCGTGCATTAAGAATATTTCGAAACACGACAAACACTCGATCACTATATCCTGACCATCATGATCAGTTTCACACAATATTAATCAGTTAATGACGGATCAAATGTTTATTATTTAAAACATAGGACAACTGTCCAGAATTATATAATATAAATGACAAATATGGGGAGAATGGAGTCTATAGCGCCTAGTTATCTAATTTCAGACCGCGAAAAAAGGTTTTCCCGTCCATTTGTACACTTTAATCACGTCTATTGTCGACCAATTTCACAAAAAGTCCATTCAATTTATAATAGTCGTTCGTCACGCATTTTCGTCGATTACAATTCACATTCGTCGGTCACACTTGCTGAACACATCTGTGACTGACGAATTTGAATTGTACTGGACGATAATGTGTGCCAAAATTACTAAATTGAATGGACCTTTAGTAAAATTGGTCGACAAAAGATGAAATTGAAGTTGGCATTGGCACATTCTCGGCTTCTCGGGACGAAATTGTAGTACAAAATGTATAAAATTGAACGACAAAAGTGTTAAAATGGACTGGAAAACCTATATTAGAGGAAAATGCACGTCATTTTGTCATTGTCTCTTTTGGGGAAACATACACATAATCAGAAAGGGTGATATTGAGCAAGAAGCGTTATTTATGTCTTCTTTATAATGTGATAAGTCCGAGGGGTCAGTAGAAATAATGCATTAAAGCAAAAAAATATTTCCCCGTATATGGCTCTCATGAGAATTAATAATTTACCTGGTTATGTTAAAATAGTCAAAATAATTCACTATGTATTAAAAATAGCTGGTATATTTCCCCTCATGTATGAATTTGTTGTTTTAATGCATTATTTCTACTGACCCCTCGGACTTATCACATATAAAGGAGACATACATTATGCTTTAACGTGATCCCTTAACCTTATAAGATTTGTCCAAAAGGGTTATTTTAGACTTTAATCAGATACCAATAATATCATTGTGAGATTCCTCTGAATTATGTGTGAGAGACTTTTACCTTGTGAAAAAATGAACATTTATGTAAGATGTTATCACCTATACTGCCCGTTGATTACTGTACAATTTAAAAGCGTTCCGGAACGATTTTCATTTCAATCATACATATCTCCATAATCAAACAGACATTTGAAACATCTAAACCCATTTCATTATTCTGCTACCATAAGCCAAACAATAATGGTACAAGAGAAATGTGAAACTCCACGTGATTTTGGTTAATGGATCACTAATAATATCAACAAAATCCCCCAAATATTTGTTTTCGTGAGTTATGGTATGTGTGTGCTTTCTAAATATCATAGCAAAGGTGAAAGTCCTATATAGCTGGTTTAAGAGAAATGTGTGGTTTCACTTCATTTCAAACACCGCCGTCCGTTTCACGTTCAGAAGAAAGGCGCGTTTCCAGCCAAATTACAAAATGTCATCGTCCCTATAGTGCGTCAAGAGTAAGACGGAGTTACGCATCGAGTCTTCCACCAAAATTATCATACCACCCAACGTAATGCCAAATTAAATACGCGATATCAACATAACCAATGTCAACATTTTCGGTTGATTCGTATTAAAATCGCGTAATTTGAAAAGAAGGTCACTGTTACTGTTCCAATATACAAATATTACCTTCAGTAGCACGTTAAGAGTATATATAGACACATTTTTTTAATAATACATTGACAACGAAAATGTGTCGCGGTAAATGCGTTTAGTAGGAAGACGCATTTACATCTGTTCTCCACTAAAACGTCGCCGCCAATCACGAGCCGAGTATATGAAGATGATGAAGTCGCGATATCGGTCGATCAGTATACAGCATTTGAAAGGAAAGACGTCTTTACTCCCTGTCGCCCGTCGCCGTCAGTCACAGGTTCAGAAAAGACACATCTAACAAATCGACAACCAATTTGGTCGTCAAAATTGCGTTTGGGTAACACAGGCAGTTATATCTTTTTAGTCCTCCACTAAAATCTCGCCTTCCATCATGTTCATCGGATGCCCACAAGGTAACGAGATGTCAACATAAAAAATGCCGTTGCTGATACGATGTTTGCAACAACAAAAAAGACGTCGCTTCCGTCACTTCTAACCGAACTCAACCGACGCTGTCGCTATCATTTTCAATAGTCTAACCTCTGCAGTAATATTTTTGTATTCATATCGTGCGTTGTTTTCAGTTAAGAAGCGTGTACGTAGCGGTTACGCAGTTTTGACACGTCGTCATGGTTATCAGTAAGAGAGACGCAGTATAATCTGTTTTCAATTAGGCGTCACTTGTCAGTAGCCGATGCGCGCGATGCTCGGCGTTCAGAAGGAGTACCGCGCTTGCAGCTGCTTACACTATGACGACGGGCTGACGCGTCCTTGTTCGTTCAGCGTTTCGACAGCGTCGCCCACCGGTATTTTCTGCATCGAAACCAACTTGAGCCATGATATCCAAGATCGATCACGACAGTATCAGTTGTGGAGTTCCAACGACGAAGAAGTCGAAGATTTAACGATAGTGACCAGCATAATGTTCAGCCGCCATCTCAACAACGTCTTCTGGAGAAAGAACGCTATGCGTCGCGTTATACTGTCTTACTTTATACTTTATACTCTCTTGCGAGTTGCGTAGAGTCTATAAGATGGTCATAATTATCATCAGTCAGATAGGTTGTAGTAGATGACGGATTCGCTCTGCGTCCTGAAAAGGGGAAATGTGAGGAAAAACAAATTTAAGGGATGCTCTCCTGAGCTGTTACAAAGATTGCTGACAATTTCCAAAAGTTTCGAATTGCAAATTGAATTGAACTGTTTTTTCCGTACCAAATAATTTGGTGAATAGATATCCTCTGTTTCCATAATTAATTTCATTAAGGTAAGCCCATTTTCTTTACAAAAGACTCAATCAATTATTGTAATATCGTGTCTCGTAGAGTAACTACTCACCTTTGTAAATTATTATAATTGTATTGTATATGTTATTGGAAACGGAAATAAATTGACATTGAAATTGAATTGAACATTTGAAATGGACTACATGTTGCAAAATCAAAGAAGTTTTAAAGCCTAGAAACTGTACTGTGTAAATATGCTCCGGGTGTACAATGTTTTGACGATAACTGACATAAATTTCAACTGTGTCAGCTTTGTTAAACAAAAATAACAAGTTACGCCCTTGGATGGCTTTGAACAATTTGAATACAATGGAGTTTGAATACGTCATCAGTATGATGGTTATATATCGACCTTTGGCCTCACACCTTCCCATCATACAACATTATTATTATCTTTTTATGATTTAAGGAAAATGCTTATACTGCACGGCAACAGGGAAGTGAAATCTATATTTTGCAAATTGAAAAAAATCATTATTTCTTGGCCGAGCTTTTAACCCTCAGTTCCCATTCTTGATATATTTTTAGACATCGTTTCTTACCGATGGAGCGCTTGGGGCCGCCTCGTCCTCCGAGGTAATCGGCTGAAGGTTCTACTATGTCGCATGTGAAGCGGCATGTTGTAATTGTTGCTCTCCGGTCGCCGCATCTGGGCGATACGGTTGGTGAGCGAGTTGAGGTAGGACGAGTACTGATGTTGAGACGGGTTCTCGTATTCGTTTTCCGACGAATCGCGATTTCTAAGCTTCTGTGAAATTGTGGTTGCAAAATTGACAATGATATTACATTTACAAACATTTTGTACGTCCATCGGTCCAACTATGGACTCCAAGAATACGAGGGAGTGGTGATGTAGTGGTATTGTGTAGCAAACTCATGTGAAACTAGAAAGACAAACGATTTGCATAGCATTAACACGTGTTTTCGTCATTAACATCAATTCAGAACTTCTTTATCCTTAATTATGTCATCAAATTTGATGAAATTGGAAAAATACTATTTTAGTCACGCCTATTGGTTCTTGGACATGTGTATAACGTGAAGTATATAATGAAATGTGTATACTAGGATGGTGATTCTTAACTAACATGTACACTGTTGTCTGTTGCTCATAAAGTTGGAATATTTTCTTTAAAATCCAACTTCATTCTTTTTCCTGTTTTTTGCGCCTAATGAATCATTTTAGACTAAAAATAATGATTGTATAATTTTTCCAAACTACCATGTACAATAAATGGTTGCATGAATGTGCATGAATTAATTTAGCCTTTTGTTTTGAGCTTTGAAAGGCAGGACCTTCGATGATTGGCCCCTTTCCCTCTCCAAAGCGTATGTCCAACAAGTCATTGTTATGGGTCATTTCTCAGAGTTGGCTGTAAAATGTTCAACCAAAATTGGCACAGAGGACCTCTAGGCCATACTTCGTCCAACGGCATTGGCTACACGCCAAACGATGCTTGTGCTCCACCAGGAAGGGGTGTCAACAAGCAATGTCCACTAGGTCGTTGGAACATCGCAGGTTATATACGGTCTGTAAAATACTCAGACCTCATCGAGAGGAGGGTCAATTAAAGCCATGGGAATCTCTAGGACGTCCACGATTGACCACCAGGATAGATTATCGGAAATTGCTTAACCTGTGCCGTAGAAACCGGAAATGCCAAAAAGGAGCCTTCGCCGTCTATGAAGAAAGCACTATGGAATCAACGCCTTCCGCCAAGCTGTACATCAGAGATCGCTCTAACATGGTGATCGAGCAAGACAAACTACCAGGTGTCTAACCCATACCATGCAACCAAGATTTAACGGACGCCCCTGGACTAGGGAGTGCAGAAGATTACTGCGTGGACACTCGTGATATGTCATCTTAATGGGTACGGGCCATACCGCCATTTGGCCGCCACAACCTCAAGTCGTTTTGTGAATGCAGAAATCTTAGAGCTTCTCGCCACGTAATCGACGAACCCTTTGTCTTACATTTGTTCGGTCAAGGATGTTATGGCTCGTACCCATTAAGATGACATATCACTAGTGTCCAGGCGGCAATCTTCTGGGCTCCCTAGTCCAGGGACGTCCGGTAAATCTCGGTTGCATGGTTTGGAGTGGACACTTGGTAGTTTGTCTTGCTCGATGACCATGTTAGAGCGATCTCTGATGTACAGTTTGGCGAAAGGCGTCGATTCCATAGTGTCTTTATCATAGACGGCGAAGGCTCTTTTTTGGCATTTCCGGTTTCTACGGCACAAGTTCAGCAATTTGCAATCATCTATCATGGTGGTTAATCGTGGAGGTCCTAGAGATTCCTGTGGCTTTAATTGTCCCTCCTCTCGATGACGTCTGGGGATTTTACAGACCGTAACCTGCGATGTTCCAACGAAATAGTGGACATTGCTTGTTGACACCCCTTCCTGTGGAGCACAAGCATCGTTTGGCATGTAGCCAATGGCGTCGAAGTATGGCCTAGCGAGCCTCTGTGCCAATTTTGGTTGAAAATTTTACAGCCAACTCTGAGAAATTACACATAATGATGACTTAAATGGATATAATGGTGTGGTATGTGTCTAATCAGCTTTGGCAATTTAAAGGGATATAATGGTGTGGAATGTGTCTAATCAACTTTAGTAACTCAAAGGGATATAATGGTGTGGTATGTGTCTAATCAACTTTGGCAACTTAAAGAGATTTAAAGGACTGAAATGTGTCTAATCAACTTTGGAAACTTACCGCAGGAATGTTGTGGCTGAAGATGAAGACTGTTAGGAAGTATAGAAGACAGACTAGAAGGGCGGCAGCCAGAAATCCACATGCTATGATGGGCGATAGACACGTTGATTCTGTATATGATAAACAAAATGAACAACGTGATGATGTAATTTTTCAGCATATCGTCAGATACAAACATATTTTTCGTTTTGGCTCACATTTTGGCATTATACGTATTATCAAAACATAAAAAACACATGATGGTATACATATTTTCGAAATAAGGATGACTAACATTACATTTATTTCGTTTTGGTCTTAAAATGGTCGATTTTACAGGGGGATCTTACAGGGATCTAGTAACTGTGATGAATGCTGATAAAATAAGTAATGTTTTGATCTAATATGTCCAATACTATTTTATTAAGTATAAAGTAATGTGTGAAAATGTAATGTTGAATTGATGTTATAGGGCCGAGTAATGAACAAAAACACAAAGTGATATTCGCTAACGCATTTATATACCTTTCCAGTTGATAATTAAAAATAAAAAAACAGATACTACTTTAATCGTAAATATCTTTTTAGTCCGGCAGCTAAATCCAGATTTGGGTCCTAACCTTGTTTTGAGGTATAAAGTTTTTAACGAAAGGGAAATTCGAACAAAACCAAACCTGTTCTATGCTTCTATTGGTAATACGAATACAACAAAGGAGTGAAACAAGTATTTTTTATTTGGACAATATTACTAGATCCCTTTAATCGTGTTTTACTTTACATAAGGATGAGTGGGACTGAAACTTATGACTATAAAACAAAACAGAACAACATGTGTTGCCTACCTCTTTGTCTATACATAGAGATGGACTGTTTATCGCCCGGTGTGATTTGTATTGATTTCGCTGCGCTCTGCAATTTGCCCTTGGTTGTGCGTATCCTCATCTCGTACGTGGTACCAGCCTCCAGCCCTGTCAACGTTATGACGTCATTGCGCGTTCTGATTGGCATTTCCCGGTGCGCGGTGTGCACGCCTTTCTTCGGCGCAGGCGAGAGCGTGATCTCGTAGCGGTCACGTGACCCCTGGGCGTGCGTCCATTGGACGGTAGCCGTTGTTTCGCTGATGGCCGAAATGTGGAGGTCTGCCGCGGGTGCTGGTTCTGAAATGGACAAAATGTAAGAATCTAGGTTTAAAAAAGGTATAATTTGTTGATGCATGCACCAACATTAATACGTCATGAAACACAAAATTCATGTCTGCTATAATTATGTATTCTGTTTATTTTTCTGCAATTAAACAATACCAATAATGTTCTATTTTGTTAGAACTAGAAAATAAACAGCTGGAATTCTTTTTGGTAAATAGTCAGAAATGCAACAATGCAGTTATGTTTTTCGAAAATTTGAAAAATTAGCATTGTCGAATAGGTGCGTAGCTACGGAGGGGAGGGGGTGGGTCACAATGTAAAAGTAATAATTTCCTTTTGAGGGTAATGTAGGTTTCCTAAATGGGAAAGAACTTTTTTGTTCACTTGTCAGCTGAATTCCTGTGCCCTCTCAAAACTTTGAAATGCCCTCCGCTCCCCTGCTGCCGGAAAAATTCGAGCTACGTACCCGCCACTTTTTAATTTTAATTAAATGGTGTCATCTTACTTGTAGAGGACTTGGTCTCGAATGCAACGCCATTCTGATTGTTCACAACGCGGATGGTATAATCGGTCACAGGCTGCAAGTGGCGGAACGTATATTTCCATACGTCTTGATTGAAGACCACGTCCGTAAAGAGGTCACGTGGTTCGGAGAAGATGAAGACCACATGGGCGTCGTTGTTTTGTGACGTCATGAGCTGTGGTAAGAAGACGTTGTTATCATCGTCGATGTCGTCCTGATCGACATGGCGGTCGCTAACAGCGTTGGCGCGTCCCATGATGGTGATCGTGTCCGACGTCATTTGCTGAACGACGATGCCTGAGTGAGGCAAGTGGGCTACGAAAGGAAGGTAAGTAAAACGGATAATAGGTCTGTGTTTAAAAAAACACACATAGATGAAAGCTGACTTCATTTTTTTTTAACAAGATTGTACAAGGAGATACTAGTTATCCATTTATAGGAACTATGGAATGAATGTTCAGGTTAAATAACTAATTGCTTTTTTGAGTTGATTACTTATTGCATATTCATTTTTTACGAATAGAAAACGTTATGGAAATAGTAAGAAGTAATAGGAAAATAACCATTATGTAATTACGTAAAATATGTTCATCCCAGGTATTACTTTACCCACCCTAATGCCATGTTTTATTTACTTCTAATAAAATTATTATATCGATTTTGAAACTTCACAGTAATTGGATTACACAAATACCTGTTCTAGCTAGAATAATAACCTCCTCGCTCTCGGTCATGCCATCCGCATATCCGTTCACAGTCCGTATCGAAACTCGGTACCCGGTTATCGGTTCAAGCCCGGACACGTGGAAGAAGTTCAGATCACTTGCAACGGATTCCTCGAGAACCGGCGTCCAATCTGTCATCCGGCGAACCGAGATGGTGTAACTGTCGAAAGAACCGTTGCCCGGTTTCCACAGTAGTGTGAAATCGACCGAAGTTATGCTGCCCGGTTTAACAGTGAAACTTTGTGGTGGTTCAGGTTCTAGGGTAATAGATAAAGCAAGCAAATTATTCGTTAAATCAGGACATTTATTAACAGATCTAGAGACCATGGCACATTGGTGCCCGGTGTCCGATCCGACTTCCGGCGAACGTATAACCGGTTTCCACAATTCGACTGAAATTATGCTGCCCGGTTTAATGATGAAGCTTTGTGGTGGTCCAGGTTATTTGATGAGAAAAAGAATAAGCAAAATATTATATAAACAAATCAGAAAGGGTTCAATTGTTTTAGATCGCTGGAGATGGTTCATTAAGAACCGGTGTTTGATCGGATATCCGGCAAATCAAGATGAAGTAATTCTTAACTGTAACATTATAATAGATGAAATTGATAAACGCTACCTTGTGACTTGACTCACTTCATGCGACCCTTTTGTGGCGCTCATAATTCTGAGAAAAGATAAACATGAGCTGAACATTTTTTTTTTTAAAGAAGGGCAAATAAGCACATAAATCCGATGATAACTTGTTTAGTTCATTAATTGATAACCCGTTAAAACATTCGATATTCGGATATTATCGGAGGTTTTATTATTACTAATTGTTCTATGTTTCGTTGGCAGTTTCATTTCCCGTTGTCGCTATATTAATCAATTCTCCTCGCCGGTCTCATATCCAAGTCGTCTGGAGGCGAACTCCCCTCTCTAGGTCTTTCTAGAATCTGTCTTGAGACCGACACATATTATTCTTTGTGTATTAACTGGTGTCTTAACGAATTCAAAACTTGTATTCACTTACTCGTTCTTTGTTTCGCTTGAAGGATCTTCCCCGTTCCCGCCGTGACGATTTTTATCTGATACTCTTCGCCAGGCTTAAAGGGCCCCAGTCGTCTGGACGCGAAACTCTCCCTGCGGCCGATCGCCTGGTAAATATGTTTCGATGCAGGTGGCTCTCTTTCTCCCACCGGCCAGGCGTAAATCAGATAGCTAGCCGCTGATTGGTCAGCGGTCTCTGGCCAAGCGATCTCGATGCTGGTCGAGGTGACGTTGCGGATGAACATCTTATCCTCAGGCACTCTGACTGCAGAAACGGGAAATGTGAAGTTTAAATTAATCGCAATTGCATCATTGTATTATTTTAGACATTTATCTCATTTTAATATCGGTTTGTATGTTATAATATTCGATTAAAAAATAATTGTATATTGATTGTAAGCAATAGACGCTAACATTTGACGAGCATTGAATAGTGATTGACTGGCAGGCTGTTTAACCTGTATCAATAATTTAGCCGTATTACCCTTCTTTATTATAGTCAATTAGGCAATCCGTGTTTTCTTTCGTGGCGTACCGACCATAATCATGTTAACCCGAATTATGACTTGTTAATCTGGGACTGAATAAATGAACAGCTTTCTCTTGAACCGAACTTACCGCGTAGAGTGACGAAGTACGAACACGTGCCGATGTTGCCCGAGAAGTCCTCGGCCGAATATCGCACGTTCGTGGTGCCGAGCGGGAACATCGAGTCGCTTCGGTGAGTCGAAGATACCCGAGCCACCCCTCCGTTATCCCACGCCTTTGGCTCAGTCCAGTTGACTGTTCTATGTGTGTCGGTTGGGTTCACGTTGATGACCATGTTATGCGGGCAGTAGTTGAATATTGGACCTTCTCTGTCTGTTTGGAGATTAGGGTTGAATTAAAAATGATCAAAGAATGAAATGCATTGTTTGCATTTCAAAGATATTTCCAAGATATTCCAAGCGTTTGACAATATCCCGCTTAAATTAAGTTAAACACATTATACGTATACATTATTATTTTGAATGGTTAATTATAATATTAAAATCATACATATAACAGAAAATGAATATTTTCGGATTGCCTCACCAACTTTTAAATGTATATCATCATTAACAAATCCGTAGTTCACGGATACGCATTGATACTTTTTTATTGATCCTAAATTCCTCTTGTATGATAGGTTACCATGCAAGAAGGAAGAACAGCATAAATTATTATAATTGAGTGAAGTAAAACATTTTTAAAAATGCAAATATTCACCTTCAACAACGACGTTGAATTCACACTTCCCTTTATTCCGGTTTGAATCCAACGCCCAGTACGTCACTCTGGTCACGCCTATCAGGAACTGCGATCCTATTGGTGGGTTCGACTGGAACTCGACCAATCGGGTGTTGTCTACGGCAGTGGGCGGGTCCCACATGACACCGGAAGCGAACATCTCGCCGGGGTCAGTGGTTGTGTAGACGTCACTTGGGCAGTTATGCATGCGTGGGGGCTCCCTGTCTAACCATCATAATGGATATCAATGGACACGTGAACATTAGTATTTATACAATATCTATACATTTATATATATTGAGTATTATTGTCTTATTGGTATCTCTTTTTATATTTTCACACAGAAAAAAATGTATATATGATTTCGCTGCTCAATATATGTAATATATTATTAATTGCAATGGGTTCCCGCTGAAAGATTATGCTTTTTAAACGGTCTATAGAAGGAACTGTATGATCTGAATTACACATAAGAGAAGGGATATTTATACACTCAGAAATTAAGTATAATATTATTTTCCGATGATTAAGCAATTAGAAGTGGATATTTATTCAAAAATTGGCAGGCATGGTTCGGATCAAAATCATGCAATCCTTTTCGCAATCTGTTTCATTTAACTCACCTTCTACTACTATCTTGAATGCGCACATGGCCTTGGTACCCATGTAGTAAGCAGTGTAGCGAACAGTTGTCTCACCTACAAAGAACCTAAATCATTAAAAGAACACATTTTTATACAATATAAGTAGAACTCGTTCAAAATTAAATTTGTAAGATAAATAGATGTAACAACTGGGTAAAGATTAAACAAAAAATCACTTGGACACATGCATCGTGTAGTTTACAACGCCAATACCAATGGTTTAAAGGGGTAGTTCAGTTTTGGTAGAGAGGGCGCTGCACATTACAATTTTTTTGTGAGGTAATGAAAAACTGAGTGTCGGATTTGAGAGAACATGCAATTTTAATGGCAGGATAAACTTTATTAGGTCAAAATCGACCCAGGAACGGCTGAAATATCAATAAATATATCCGATCTTATAATTATTTGGGGCCCAAATAATTAGATGATTTTTTTCAAAAAATAAAAAAAATGCTTGCACTTTTTCAAACATTTTCAAAGGCGTTTTTTAAATAGTTGTTGATGATCCCTCTATTTAATCATTATTTCAATGATACATCACATGCATAATTTTGTATGAAAAATGGTTGAAACCAATGCCTTTTTAGAAAGCTCCCTCTTGTGTTTGATGGCTCTTTTTTAATGATAACAGGTTTTTTACTTAGTCGTTTGTAATTTTGTATACCATTCGAGCACAGTGGAGTTATAACTATTAGTTTATAATGTTACTGTCCAGGTTTGGTTACTAAAGTTCAGCCTTACCAAAACTGTACTACCCCTTTAACATCCCATATTTTAAATCCATACATATTTTTCTTGATCCTCATCATGCTTGGCATTTGCATTCGTGAAGCTTTTTACAGAATTATATCCGAATTTACCACCTTCATACATATTATGCGCATCGTGGATTCTGAAACTCCCACCCCTTCCAAGTCATATATATGGAAGGCCAAAGTGGTCGTATCTATTCACAGTACTCACTTGTCGCCGGGAGCGTGTGAGCGGAGGGGTATAACCCGTTTCTCGTCGCTGTCGATGAACTTTGGTTCCGGCCACTCGACGCTCGCCATATCCACACCCTCATCCGTCCCCACTCTCATGTCTTGTGGACAGTCCCGTACGTTCACGACATCTTGTCCTACGGAGAAAAAAGTGTACAATTTAATATTGTATTCAACATATGAAGTGAACTTTGCAATGTTTAAAACATGGGGAAACTGAGCTGAATATATGTTAAAATATAACTGAGAGTTAGCAATGAAAATAGGGCTTGAAACATGAAGAAACTGAGCAGAAATATATGATATAAATTAAAATGAGGAAGTAGAATAGGGCTTGCCCGGAATTCGAACCGGATATTTCCTTGCAATCGATGGCCAGAAGCTATTATAAACTTGACTTCATCTTAAATACATTCCGTAACAGGTACAATGTTCCACAATTTTCAATCCCTGATATAATATACGAGTATATAAGATAGAAATTGTACATCTATTTCAATTTATTTCACACATGTAAACCTTGTATTTTTTGTACAATGCTATGTATTTAAATTTTGTTTGGAAATGAAATAAACTAAACTGAAACTGAAACTGAACTGAAATTAATCAATATTATGATAGAATGCTGATTATGGACAACGTACTCACCAAGGGCATACGCACACGACAGGGCTGGTAGGATGAGGCAAATGTTGAATGCAATCAGCTTCATGTTGAGTTTCTATCGGAAGAAAAAGAGAAAAAAATGAGCAATGTAAAAGGGTTTTCTCCGGGATTCGAACCCAAGACCTTCGGAATAAAAAAAAAAACACACATAAACATTACTTGATTGTATGGAGACATGCGTGATACGATGATGGAACATTGAATGTATACGGGGACGGTGATCACGTGCCCCCTTATAATTTTACACAACAATAATAACAATTAATAGAGTAATCATAAAGAAACACATTATGCTCCCAATAATTCACGTCACACTCCTCCCTCCCCCACCCCCACCCCACCCCCTCCGCCAACGACTGTATGATGAAAGAGGTCATGAAATAACTGTCAACGCAGTGGATTAAATTATTCAAATAAACTAGTCTTAATAAAAAGAATAATGTGTCGAATGAATTCCGTCATACAATTTAATGTTGCACTCAGAGGGTAATTAGGGGAGGGGGAGGTATGGGGAAAATTAACCAATCTTGTTACAAGTATTGCCACCCTATACCACACCTCTTCACGATAACGTAGTCCTTAAAATTGTGTCTAGGCACAGGTGGTTTGGATGCATCACTTTGATGACCAATCATCATCACGGTCATCACAATGTTCTTCAATTACTTTGAAAATGACCATACGATTTCTTGATACTCTTAATTATCATCAAGTGATTGTGAATGATGTATATAATGTTCGTCAATTACTAAGAAAACGACCATACGATATATTGACACACTTCAATGAATGTGATGATAAAGGGAGGGTAGGCTACGTGGGTTTTAAATGCCAGACGAATTGTGAACAAGGACGGGATTTAAAGGGATAGTTGAGTTTTGGTATACAGGGCGCTTCAAGAAATAATTTTGTGTGCTGAGGTAATGAAAAGCTGAGTGTCAAATTTGAAACAGCATACAATTTTAATGACAGAATAAACTTTATTTGATGAAAGAAGTAAACTGTATTACTATTATAAGAACTTTATAAGTGTCATTGTTCAATACTTTTATAAGTCCAAAATATAAAGTACATTATTTCTTCATTACAGATTTTTATTAAAGACTAGGGCAAATATACTATATCATATCACGAAAATCGGTCTAGATTTAGAGACATCACCATCAAGTTTCATCGATCACTATCGATTTATGATATCGATTGGTCTCTGAACTTTGCTCTCCATCACAATTTGAAAATTATCGTCGTGATGGCGTTCGTCCAAACTGGCCAATACCATCCTGATACGCTATAGAGGTAGGCATGGTAAAGTAGTAACCATACTATGTTCCAAAACCCACTTGCACAAACAGGTGGTTTGAATAACATTAATAGTTCTTCGTATTATGACTATAATCATGCCTAAAGGGCGTTAGTAACCATCACAAGTATGATTAATCAATCTATAGCCCGACTGAAAACCAGTCGGATTTGTATAGAGTCGTCTCTGTGCGCCTTTGGTTTAAGTAAACAAGTGTCACCTGTCAATATCGATGCACTGGCCGCGTCTTCCAACTAACACGGGGTTAATTAGGGTAATTAATTAGTGCCGCTTGTTACTACTATCATTTTTGCGGCCGTGGCGGTATAACGGTTGACCATGATGACTCTGCACTCTGTATGACTAGTTCATCCAGAATTCGAAGTGCGAGTGACACAGACCATGCAGACCAGGGGGGTGTTTCACAAAGATCTAAGTTGATCTTAGCACTAAGATGGTCTTAAATATTATGGAAAGCCATTAATGTCTTGAAACAGTTTTATCAAAGTTATGTTGAAATGCATAAAATGTTGATTCAAATCATATATATATTTTCTAATTATCAAAGAGATTCATAATCTTCACATAAAATTCATGAAATCTCTTTGATAATTAGAAAATATATATGATTTGAATCAACATTTTATGCATTTCAACATAACTTTTATAGAACTGTTTCAAGACACTAATGGCTTTCCATAATATTTAAGACCATCTTAGTGCTAAGATCAACTTAGGATCTTTGTGAAACACCCCCCAGGCAAGTTGTAGACTTGTTTAGTTAACCCTCTGAGTGTCACTGCAGTGTCAGCTCTGGTCACAGCTAGGGTATACGATTGGTAACGATGTCACAACATTGCACAAGTGTCTGAGTATAACACTCAAAGACATATGAGAGGGGTAGCGGGGAGGGTGTGTGTGAAGGGGTGGGGAAGGGGTGTAGTGGTTCTCGCCTTCATCTTTAAAATATATATGAGGTAGTCAAGAATGTGAAGCCCGAGTGACACAGGCCGAACACAGGTTCGACACAGGTTGTGACACAGGTTGTGACACAGGCTATGTGACATAGATAATAGACATGTTCCTTTAAGGAATTTCACTCATCGCGTTCCTTGATGTGTATAGCAGGAGGGGTGTCATAGACTATAGGTTTGTGCCTCCGCTTTAATACAAAGGTCTTAAGCATAGGTTCGATTCCCCATCAGGCACGAATGTCCTTCAGCAAGACTTATTCATCAATAATTCGAATTGAAAGTGACACAGGCCAGGCAGGTTAAGTTATATTATAGCGTTGTTAAATATGTCACAAAGGTCTGAGTAAAATTCAAGAAGGGTAGCGGGCAGGGAAGGGAAAAGGGTGCATACATTCGCGGGCCTGGGTTCGTCTTTCAAATATCCATGAGGTGGTCTTTGGTACGATTTCTTCAGCAAGAATTTGAAGTGTGAGTGACAAAATCCAAGCAGGTTAATATAACCTTAGTATGCATGTAGTAAGTATGTCACAAGTGTTTGAGTAATGGACCTTATCAGAGTAACATTCAAAGAGGGGTAACCGGAAGTTGGGATTAGTGTAGGGGTTCTTGTCTTCATCTTTCAAATGCCTACGAAGTAGTCTTAGGTATGATTCCTTCAGCAGGACTTGATCATCAGGCATTTGAGCTGACCTGGGCCCCGTTGCAGATACAATCGATTGTAAGTTACAATTTATTGTAAATCAGAAAATTTGCGCGTTTCAACCAATCAGATTTGCGCATGTAGAACACATGATCTGATATACCATTAATTGTAATTTAAAATCGATTGTATCTCTTTCTGCAACGGGACCCTGTTATGACTAGTAATATTGATTATTTGCAAACGGATTGAACACAATTCACTTCGGGGTGATCACAAAAATGGCCTACCCATTCTGTCGATATCCTCCCGTCTGCTTTCCAATCATGCCGATGCATAATTTGTTAATAACCGATCATTTGCTTACCTCTGTCAAATAATGTCCATCTCAACCTGACAATATTTGATATGCTTCGTTTCAATTGTCCTAATTTAACCAGAAAGGGCAATTTCCCAATATATTCCCAAAGTATTGATAGGCCGTATAGGAAAGATGGTGTTATTTTATGGGTAAATCATCGGTATATGACGACAGCAGTTTGTGAGTGGTCGCTGATCATGGACATACGCACCTGACTAGCGCGGCACAAGAGGCTAACCCATCTGTAACCCCGTGTAAGCCTTTAAACCATTTCACTCTTATGGTGTTTGATGACACAATCATGTCATGCATGGTTTAGTCCCTATTTAATCCTGTCGCGTCGATATGAGTGACCAACCAAGAGATATTTCACGATGACCTCATGGTCACGTTTGGAAAGTTGACCCAAGGCAAGCTCTGACGATGAAGTTTCGAACTTTCTATGCACAAAATAGCTTTGTATCCTTCATAAACATGATAAAGACATGGGGATTGGAGCCGTGATCTTTGTTACGGGGATTACTGTATGACACCTGCCGGATTATGATACAAGTCGACGACCTCTCGACTCATCCTCTGTTAATCAGTTGGCTACAATACATTGCACCTTCCGAGGGCTATTTATCATTCACATACGTTTTCCATATACAATTTCTAGAAGCTATTGAGCTACAAGTATTGGAACCTACCATGATAGTATCTAGCCGGTCCCTTGACGAAACTGAAAACATTATAATTATTCTCCCTGTGAGAATCAACAATCTACCAACAAATGACGACCCTGGATCGTCTTTCGGAAGAGCCCTTCCGGAAAGAACACACTCATCCACAGTTTGTTCACCATTCTTCTGTTTTCTCAAATGTACGAGTTCATTATGTTGTTCTTTTTATCATCTCTTTCACTAAAAACTTTAATTTGTTTGTTTTTTTCGTGAAATTCATGAAATCTCTTTGATAATTAGAAAATATATATGATTTGAATCAACATTTTATGCATTTCAACATAACTTTTATAGAACTGTTTCAAGACACTAATGGCTTTCCATAATATTTAAGACCATCTTAGTGCTAAGATCAACTTAGGATCTTTGTGAAACACCCCCCAGGCAAGTTGTAGACTTGTTTAGTTAACCCTCTGAGTGTCACTGCAGTGTCAGCTCTGGTCACAGCTAGGGTATACGATTGGTAACGATGTCACAACATTGCACAAGTGTCTGAGTATAACACTCAAAGACATATGAGAGGGGTAGCGGGGAGGGTGTGTGTGAAGGGGTGGGGAAGGGGTGTAGTGGTTCTCGCCTTCATCTTTAAAATATATATGAGGTAGTCAAGAATGTGAAGCCCGAGTGACACAGGCCGAACACAGGTTCGACACAGGTTGTGACACAGGTTGTGACACAGGCTATGTGACATAGATAATAGACATGTTCCTTTAAGGAATTTCACTCATCGCGTTCCTTGATGTGTATAGCAGGAGGGGTGTCATAGACTATAGGTTTGTGCCTCCGCTTTAATACAAAGGTCTTAAGCATAGGTTCGATTCCCCATCAGGCACGAATGTCCTTCAGCAAGACTTATTCATCAATAATTCGAATTGAAAGTGACACAGGCCAGGCAGGTTAAGTTATATTATAGCGTTGTTAAATATGTCACAAAGGTCTGAGTAAAATTCAAGAAGGGTAGCGGGCAGGGAAGGGAAAAGGGTGCATACATTCGCGGGCCTGGGTTCGTCTTTCAAATATCCATGAGGTGGTCTTTGGTACGATTTCTTCAGCAAGAATTTGAAGTGTGAGTGACAAAATCCAAGCAGGTTAATATAACCTTAGTATGCATGTAGTAAGTATGTCACAAGTGTTTGAGTAATGGACCTTATCAGAGTAACATTCAAAGAGGGGTAACCGGAAGTTGGGATTAGTGTAGGGGTTCTTGTCTTCATCTTTCAAATGCCTACGAAGTAGTCTTAGGTATGATTCCTTCAGCAGGACTTGATCATCAGGCATTTGAGCTGACCTGGGCCCCGTTGCAGATACAATCGATTGTAAGTTACAATTTATTGTAAATCAGAAAATTTGCGCGTTTCAACCAATCAGATTTGCGCATGTAGAACACATGATCTGATATACCATTAATTGTAATTTAAAATCGATTGTATCTCTTTCTGCAACGGGACCCTGTTATGACTAGTAATATTGATTATTTGCAAACGGATTGAACACAATTCACTTCGGGGTGATCACAAAAATGGCCTACCCATTCTGTCGATATCCTCCCGTCTGCTTTCCAATCATGCCGATGCATAATTTGTTAATAACCGATCATTTGCTTACCTCTGTCAAATAATGTCCATCTCAACCTGACAATATTTGATATGCTTCGTTTCAATTGTCCTAATTTAACCAGAAAGGGCAATTTCCCAATATATTCCCAAAGTATTGATAGGCCGTATAGGAAAGATGGTGTTATTTTATGGGTAAATCATCGGTATATGACGACAGCAGTTTGTGAGTGGTCGCTGATCATGGACATACGCACCTGACTAGCGCGGCACAAGAGGCTAACCCATCTGTAACCCCGTGTAAGCCTTTAAACCATTTCACTCTTATGGTGTTTGATGACACAATCATGTCATGCATGGTTTAGTCCCTATTTAATCCTGTCGCGTCGATATGAGTGACCAACCAAGAGATATTTCACGATGACCTCATGGTCACGTTTGGAAAGTTGACCCAAGGCAAGCTCTGACGATGAAGTTTCGAACTTTCTATGCACAAAATAGCTTTGTATCCTTCATAAACATGATAAAGACATGGGGATTGGAGCCGTGATCTTTGTTACGGGGATTACTGTATGACACCTGCCGGATTATGATACAAGTCGACGACCTCTCGACTCATCCTCTGTTAATCAGTTGGCTACAATACATTGCACCTTCCGAGGGCTATTTATCATTCACATACGTTTTCCATATACAATTTCTAGAAGCTATTGAGCTACAAGTATTGGAACCTACCATGATAGTATCTAGCCGGTCCCTTGACGAAACTGAAAACATTATAATTATTCTCCCTGTGAGAATCAACAATCTACCAACAAATGACGACCCTGGATCGTCTTTCGGAAGAGCCCTTCCGGAAAGAACACACTCATCCACAGTTTGAACACATTGTGAGCACACTGACTGTGTTTTACAGTGTGGACCACAATTTAACATTCGAGCGTTTTCACGGTTTGAAAGCTAAATCACACCATGAACACACTGTGAAATTGCTGAGATACACAGTGTGAGCGCACGTTTTACACACTGTGAACGCAGGAAATTTCACAATGTTGTGATAGTGCTCTCACAGTGTGGTCACAGTGTGAGCTGGTTTTCACACTGTGAAAACGCTCCCATTTTACATTGTTCTTCCACATTGTGTATTCACACTGTGTTCACACTGTAATTGAGTGTGTTCTTTCCGACAGGGATATGGCATAAGAGGGATGGAACAGAGATGAAGAGAGATTGTGGATTTCAACAACCATCCCTGATTCGTTGACTGAAATTAGAGGATGAAGTAAGATTTGTTCTACTTCTATATTACCGCCAAGACTGAGAAAAACATTTTGAGTAATCATGGTAATGCACTTTAACCCGATCACTACGGGAACCGAGAATTCTCGGTCCCCGTTGCGCCTACTCATATACGGGAACCGAGATTTCTCGGTTCCGACCAAGGGCTATATTAATTGCATAAACATAGTACATGTATGCATCTTGTAAGTACAATATTAATTGGCTGAATACAAAGATTGAACCCTTGGCTACATGTATATCAAGTTTATCCGACTCATGTTGCGTGATTATTGTTTTATTTATCATGGTAATACACAAGTCTAATTTCAGGATATTCGAATATGGAAAATATTCAGGATATTCGTATACAAACACATACAAGCCAGTTCATAGTTATCGCACAGAATTTCACTTCGCTGAGCCTTTACCATGCATATCGATCGCCTCTATTGTGTGAACTACTTGACCAGCGAACTCAAAGCTAGGATGAATAGAAGCGAAAACAATGCCATGGTCAACCAGATATTGATCGGTTCTTTTGTGCGCGCCCAAAGCGGTAACTCGACCGGTCCGTAAAATAATCTCGTATATAGCAGCTATGGAAGCAGTATATCAATTGGCGTGGTAAAAGGGTTAAGAAATATTCCCCGTTCACATAAAATGTCTGCGAGAAACTAACGATGTTGGCTGCAAGATCTTAGTCTATCAAAAAGATAACAGGTTTATACAAAGTTGACACGGGGTGTATTGAGGAGTCAAAAAGGCTCCTCTGACTGATCAAGAGAGATCAACTTGATTATATATCTACCATGATAAACCAAAGCGTATTAAACTAAGTTGAAAATCATATGGTTGTGTGATTATTTCTGAATCACGATAAATCAATGACATTTTTGCAATTATATATATGACAAGATTAACCATTATTTCTTAAGATAGGTCTCAAGCTTATATTTTCCCGATTATATCTACGACACGATAAAACAATGATTTTTAAGATACGTGTCAAGCTAAGATTTTCGCGATTACATATACGCCATGATAACTCAAAGATCTTTAAGAAGTTAATATGTGACTTAAAGTCGCGAAGGGTGGCGCCTATCTCGACATCCGAATCACTGAATGTAGGTCATATTGCTGCAGTTCATTATTTAAGTTTGTAAACAGGATCTAAATAACATTTGTTTAGCCGGATCTAATATAATCGGTCTTGTTAACGCTGTCAGTACCGAAGATACATAATGCACACAATCACTCATTGGTTCTTTAACATGTTTAATAACTATGCGCTGTATGCATGGAATACGAGGGTTAAATTTGGGCTTGCGGGTTCAGAAGTTCACACAGCGCTACTTACATGACTTCCGCCGGATGTGGCTTCCCGGACCGGTACCGGATACAGTTGGAGGAGGAGTTGAATTCCCCCAAGTTTGGGCGAAACATTTCTAGGACGGATTTCTAGGGATTAACATTTCGGTTGACCGTGAACTGTGGCCTCTAATCATGAATGTACAGATTGAAACATGCTTGCGGATATAGCTAAAGCATAGGGTCATCGTACCAACTCACCATCGATTTACTAACTACCTGGATGTAGTAAAGTTACTATTTAGCTGTGGCTGCTAATCGTGAATGAACAGTTTGAAACATTCGCGGATAGCTAGCTAGTTATTATAGTGTCATCGAAAGCACTCACCATCGATGCACTAACTCCTGCATGTAGCAAAGCCCGCTTATTTGAGCGTTGGGATAACCAGTATAACCAGTATTTTATTATTTCACCGTGGCTGTTAATCATGAATGAACAGATTGAAACATTCGTGGATAGGTCATCTTAAGCACTCACCATCGATGTAATAATTAGTGGATTTATCAACACCCACTTGAAAGTTATGACGACCGGTCGCCATCTTAGCACCCTCAAAACTTACTATTTCGCTGTGGCTGCGCCTCCTAATCACATGTATCAAGAGATAACGAATAGACAGAGTCACTGTAAACAAATTACGGAAGAATGGTCATTGTACCCACTCTTGCACTATCAACGAACATAATTTTATAATATTTTGTATATAAAGACAATGCGCAGGTCTTCTAACACATTAATTTGTTTCTAGTCAGCTAACTTTTTTGTTTAATGAATTAAGTATGATGTTCTATAGTTCTCCATAAAGGTTAAGGTCTGGAATACGGTTTGAATACAAGATGTATCATATTGTGTTAGCCAAACTAAATGCTAAGACAAATGTCTTTCTTTATTACATAATTAAGTTCGAGCCCTGAAAATCAGTGGTTAAACCTATACTTTAGGTGCAATAAATGTTCGATAGATGTAAACCTAACTCAACACTAATATTGATGTCCTTTCCATATGACTCAAGAATGATATAAATAAGCGAAGACCGGATCTTATAGATCCCCATGGATGGTCACGTTATTTGATTAGATCATCATCATTTACTCATTTCTGACAAGATCACCCCGTGAGCTGCCATGGTGGTCAGCCAACAGTGCTTGTTGTAGAATAAGCAATGTTGATTAGTTTTTAAAAACGCAAAAAAAGATGTGTACTAATGAATTGAATACCAGCGTCCGAAATTAATGGTTGATTTTTGTGTTATGTACAATTCATGTTCGATAGATACAAACCTCACCACTACTATTGATGTCCCTTGAATATGACTCGAGAATGATATTAATCAGCGAAAACCGGATCTTAAAGATCCCCAGGGGTGGTCACGTTATGATTAGGTCATCATCATTTACTCATCTCTGACAAGATTACCCCGTGAGCTGTCATGGTGGTTAGCCAACAGTGTTTGTTGTAGCAATGTTGATTATTTCTTAAGAACACACCATAGACATGATAAATGATTATGAAGAATGAATTGAATAGACGCTTGTCTTCTTACGAAGCTTTTATTTGTTTTTTCTTATACAAAATGTACACTAACTACGGTATCTTTTATCCTTGGGTGATCCAAAGCAACGTAATTATCTATACCGATTATGATGAACACAGTGTATGTCGCTGTCAGCCTTTCTTTTTTTTAGCACACCTGTTGAAGACGGGTGCTCTTGTAATACCCTTTTACTCCCCAATTACAATGTCCTCTGTGAGTTGAGGTTACCGCTTATTATTATTTTAGTTATCTATAAGCATTTTAGTTTTCGCTGATATTGTTTTTATTTTGAAACAAAGTATAGATCAAACAAAAGTTTGGTCACGATTGTGTTATTTTGAAACGAAGCTTACATTTTCACAGGATTTCACAATTCCTCTTCAATGTATAAACGTTATATATTGATATCAAGGACGACTAAAATGACTGCTGGCAAATATAGGCATAGTATGGAATGCTGCTATATACGTATATGTTTTGCAAGGAGTACAATGGACATTGATAATACTCCAGTTTCCTGAACTAATTGTTACTTAATTATTCTTTCTGAGTTTTTAACTCAATATCAATCGTTGCTAATATCTATAAATATACTCAATATGAATTGTTTTTTAAATATAAACAGTATACCTAATTAAAATGAATCGCTTTATAAATTATATTTGTACAGACCTTCAACAATTTTCAACTAATTAGTAAACTTCGACAATACTGTTTTAATCTCTTTAAGAGTTTCTCCTTCATAACTTAATTTTTAAAAATGAAACAATGCAAAACCTTGGTCCAAATTATAAAAGAAAAATCAACTTAAAAGTTTATGTATGAGCATGACAGGTGAATTGTTTCTTTGACCATGATGTTCCCATTCAATAATAACAAATAAATACAAAAACAGGTATATAACAAAGCCAATGCGTATAAAACAGATATACGTGTGTTTACACACAGACGTTGATATAATTATAATGTGTTGATACTTTTAAATAACCTAATATTTCGATTTTTTGTTAAATATAACATCTTGGCACATGCTAATACCAATAACCGTGAAAGTTTAAATAAAAATATATTATCTTAATAATATATAACCAGATAAATACATATATTATAGCAAGATTAACAAGTAAAGTTAGATTGGCAAAACGTACAACTTATATCCTTCATATTCTACCGATTATGTTTATATAATCACACGATTTTGGCAGGGACCAATGTCACGTACCACGCACGGTGCGTTATTGGCATTAATCTGAGTTTAGATGAGGAATCGTGTTGGGAAAAGGGGAAGTATTTAGTTATACAATCATCTCAAAATAGCTATTTCTCTGCTGGTTTGCTCTGCGCACCTGTTGAATTTCTTAATTTCGTAATTGTGATCGAATCAGGTGGAATGACATTTTTTCCGGGTAAAATTGCTCCGTTGTTTTTGTTGCTGTTTGTTTGTTTGTGTGTTTGTTGTTGTTGTTTTTTTTTTTGGGGGGGGGGGGGACATGCTGTCTTTTTTAGGAAGTAAGTTTGGGTTATGGTAAGATATAGGATTAGTGAAAGGGTTAAGGTTATGGGTAGGCTTATGGTTGAATAGGGTTATTGTATTATGTGTTGATTTATGAGAAAAATACAAGCGATACAATAATTTTTGTTGCAGCACATTTAATTGTGGAATTTTGAATCAACGTTTCTACACTTTGAATATTCTATTTTTATTCCAGAAGCAATTAACTTGAATCTTTTATCAACATATTATTATAATATGTGAGGATATAGGAATAACAGATTAATAATCAATTAACACACATTCTGACAATATGAACGAATAACAATTTTGTAGGTGTGTTTGTTTTGTTGCCAATTATGGATTTGCCCAAATAAGTTAATTATCATCGTACATATTAAAATGGTTCCTGTATTTTTCTCCAAATGTTAAGTATTGTGTGAACCTTTATTTCAAAGTTTTACGATGATAACTGAAAGAAAAAGCATGCAACCTAAACAAATATGTGTTAGTCCTTCATATTGCTCCGTTTTACCGCAACATCAATTGCTGATAAAATGTCATTAATCAACTTGTAATATCCCGTATCTCATAATAATTTGAAACCTTCATTTATTAAATTAGATAATGCACGTTTGCTTTTGAATAGATAATAAGTATTAAGATGAAACACATTAAACATATCATTTTAATGTTTGCATATCTGTTCTCATTTTGCTATATATTTTAGAATATATATAATCATCGTATCAATATATGCCATATAAAAAAAAGATTAATATTCAACGAGTAGCGTATGACCCATGGAAAATACCACGTGTTTGTGATATTTTGTTTTCACAATGAAATGTCGTTTCCAAATTAATATTAAATGAAATTAAAATCAAATCAAATTGCATTCAATCAGGATCACTAATGGAGACGATTATCTCCGGAGAAGAAAATCCCCAAACCAGTCCATTAACCAATTGCCTATACGGGCACCTGGTGGGGATTGCAAAATATAGTGGTGAACGGGTTAAACACCGAACAACAGGTGGACGAATCAACTGAGTAACTAAGGCTGTCGGACAGGTGAATGCATCATGAAATCCGTCTAGTAAGATCACAGTCACGTGATGGTAAAGGAAAGGATAGGCGTGGGTGGGTTAGACGATCTAATCCCGTGACGTCACGATTAAGGGCAACGACCTCTTATATTACTATAAAATGATATGCTGCTCCAGGGTTTCCTTCGTTTTGTTCTTTATAATTAATTATCAAATTTCTCAAAAACATTTAACACAACAATAACATGATAACAATACCATATATACACAACATATAAACTAGTTGTTCTTCTTCGTCGTCATCGTCGTCTCCTGCATCTTTCTAATAACAAATTAGGTCACAAGTCTAACCATAGACGTAATAAATCAGACAAAGAAATTAGTGCGTTTAATAATCTGCATACCTTACATTGGAATATTATTGCATATCTGATTTGCGCGTGTGCAAACATGAGGGTGCCTGCATGACTGGGAGAGCCCTCGGAGTGAAGCGGTTAAAGGGATCTAATAAATTGTCAAAATCCTCAAAATCCAAGTGGAATTCTAGCGGTTCCCTCGTACCTTGTTGTATTCGTATTGATAATAGAAGCATGGGACAGGCTTCAGTTTTTCGAATTTCCTTTTCGTTAAAAAGATGTGTACGATTGAAGTGGTCAGATATTAAACTTTCCACTGGATAGTGGATATGCGTAACCGTGTACAAAGTCAGTGCAATTTTTGCTCATTACTCGGCCAAGTAACGTCCATTAAAATTGAAATGTTCACACAATATACCAGTAGACATAACAATAATATACATTTAATTGTATCGACCATTCATCCTCTTGTGCACATGACAACAAAGTTACTAGATCCCTTTAAAGATCATCAAGCGTCGGGATGCTACACTGCGGGTCTCCATTTTGAACTAGGCTAATTTGCGCGCACCGCATAACACGGATTCATTGTGTATTACGCACCGCGCGCAAGATGGCGCCGTGCGTCTGATATACGAATCCGAACTACCTTTAACAACCATCGGTCCCTCTTGCTAGTCTCTACCTCATGCTATACCTCACCCTTCCTGGTGATTGGCTCGAAACCAGGACCGGACATCTCAAAACGGACCCGGGGGCAATAAATTCAATTAACAGCCTTGACTTGGGTGAGCAAATAATTATACGGGGTACATGAAACACCCTATACTATTAATTGTTCCTTCCCTTTTGCCAATCTTGTTCATCACCATGCTCATCAGGGGGAAGCGTTCTGATTCATTAGATTATAGTTACGTACACCACGCGGAGGCTGTTTGCTCGTTAGTTGGTCGGTTCGTCCGTTCGTTCGTTTGTTATTATACCATATAATGATAGTAGTATATATTCGATTTAAATAGTGCGTAATATAAAGTTTTCTCTAAGCGCTATTACCATATTATACATTATATTATTATACTTTATCATTTGTATTCGTTTATTAATTCATATCTTTGGGTGGTTGTTTCTTAATTAAAACGAAGTGTATATATATATCAACAGGAGTTGTATGAATCAGGCGTAAATCAAAACGAAATTTAAGATAAATGTGTTTTCTGAAATAAATTTCGAAATATGAATTAATAAGACCCACAATGTACGAAAAGTGTTCCAATAACTTGAAAAAGATGATAGCTTTTTTCCAACATTTTCATGACAGTTGGGGTAATTTCAAGTCAGCCTTCAAACCTAAAACTTCCAAAGTTTCCAAGGATAGTTTTGTCAAAACCTTACCTTTACCCTTACCAGACCGTAAGACATACTTAAACACATGTGCTAGAAAATCATAGCACACTGTTTAAAAGATGTATATAGTTCAATAACTTTCCTAAGTTGGAGTCATATTTCAAGAGAGCTCAACCAAGGATCCATGTACACACCAGTCATAGACTCATTCAGGGAAAAGTGATTAATGTATGACTATCTTCCTTCTAGCGTTATCCTTTCAACGTGAGGGGATAATTAATATCCTGATTAATAATTATAATAATTAATTGTATTTAAAAAAAAATGATGCTATGATGTGCGATGATATGATTATGATTCAACAATAGCTAGGGACATAAAGGTATATATGCGTAATGAGCGAAATCTTTAGGAAAAGCTTTATAGAATGGGCGGAACGGCCGAGCCGTGGGGAAAGGGTGTAGAAGGGGATACCCCCTGGACTCAAGGGGGTGGTGTTATTATACAAACGTACACGTGCTGGAGACTCGTGTCTATATATCACTAACTTTCGGAATAGGGAGTCATATTTCAAGAGGGTTCCAAGGATCGAGTTACGCACCAGTCATCAATTCCTTCAGCACAAATTGACTCATGTACTACCTTCCTCCAGGCGAAATCCTGTCATCGTGTCTGAGGTATAACATACTGACTTATAATGATTATAAGTGAATTATACGGGAAAATAAAAGCATATTGTTTTTATAGATCTAAAGTTCAATAACTTTCAGAAATAAGATTCATATTTCAAGAGAGTTACAAGGATAAAGTTACACGTGGTCAGTCAAAGATTCCTACAGCAGAAATTTACTCATGTATTACCTTCCTCCAGGCATAATCCTGACAACATGTGTGAGGTATAACATACTGAATTATAATTATTATAAGTGAATTATACTGGAAAATCAAAGCACATTGCATTTATAGTTTTAAAGTTCAATAACTTTCAGAAATAATAGTCATATTTCAAGAGAGTTCCACCAATGATTAGGTTACACTCCAGTCATCCATTCCTTCAGCACAAAATGACGTATGTGCAACCTTCCTACAAGCGTAATCCCTTCAACATAGTATATTATAGCGAACTGAATCATAAGTGAATGACTGATAAAAGAAATGAAGCGACCATTTAAGATGATATGCTTATGATTATATAGCAAGGGACCTAAATGTAACGTCTAACGAACAGAACAATGGGAGAGTTTTTGAGAGAACGAAGAGACCGTCGAGCAGTAGGGAAAGGGTGTACCCCTTCTCATTGACTGATTTCAAGTTCGGTGTTTAACGCTGGTGTTAGTGTTTAATAAACACTCACACCAGCCCAACACCGAACTTGAAATCACTAATTGTTAGGACTAACCCTATAACCCCCCCCCCCCCCCCCCCCCCCACACACACACACACTTATCATAACGCTTACCCTATCCCAAGGCACCCCAGCCCCTTACGACATGTGCCATTACAATACTTTATAAACATGTATGACAGTGAGTATGGTTGTTATGTTTCATGTTCCAATGTTTATTACATGTTTACTGTGTACAACTTTCATTTTATAGACCGAAGTGACTAACATTCGTTTAGATGGCCATACACCTAGAATACTTAATGAAGACAAACTTTGAAGAACAAAAATGCAACTACGATATTATTATTATTATTATTATTATTATTATTATTATTATTATTATTATTATTATTATTATTATTATTATTATTATTATTATTATTATCATTATTACTTATCATGCGTATAATGTATCGATATTATCATTGGTGATCTGATATCCTACTAGAACATGAAGGATTTAAACATGAATAAGATTATTATTATGGTTATTGCTCCAGAGACACAGCTAGATTGATATCTACACGAATTTCCTTTATCGTTTTTTTTTATCACGAAATGATTCACGTTATTTTTACCTTCCCTTTAGCATAACCATTGGAACACTGGGGAAAACATATTGAATTATATAAGGAATTGTAAAAAATCATAAACGCATATAATATCCGTATGCTGTCGATCGGTTGCCAGGGGGTGTTTCACAAAGTTGGACAAAGTTGGACTTAAAAAGTATGGAAAGCCGTTAGTTTCATTTAATTTGTTTTGCAAAAGTCCTTTAAAAGGGCATAAAATGTTGTTTCAAATCATTAATGTTTCTATTATCAAGGAAAGTTCATGTTCTTCATGTAAAATCTATGAAAAGTCTGAAATACTTGCATGTTTGCTGATTAATATATTTTATTCTAAGGCTACAATGGCTTTCCATACTTGTTAAGTCCAACTTACGAGTTAAGTTCAACTTAGGATCTTTGTGAAACACCCCCAGGACTCTTAATGGAAACAGTATGGAAAATGCTCTAGATATATCACGTTCTATTTATCATAACGCGATTCATTCAAACCTGTCTTCAAACATAATCATAAGGATTGTCAAAATATTTATATGTACAAAAAGCGGGGAAATATTACTTAAATTTAATGTTTCAATCACATCGGACATATTACCAAAATGTTGACAAAGGAGAATATAGATCTATCAATGAAAAATAAAATTTGAATATTTTTCTTTTGTAATAAGTTCCAGTTAAAATCAGTATTTTCGTCACCATAAAGTGATTCATTTACACATTCCTCTAAATATACTTATGAGGAATACTCGAAATAGAAGAAGAATTGATTCATTTGCGCGGGATATATTACCAAGATGTTGCCAAGTAACATTTTATATATCTAGCAATAAAAAAAAAATAATAATATGAGCCCTAGATCTTGTGCGCCCTATGCCAGATACTCCATTATTTCCTTCATCACAGGGTGGTTCAAATTAACCTAGCTTCCTCCAAATAATTAACTAATTTAGAAGAAATTTGTAAAAAAAAATATTAAAAATCTGGTTTATTCGCATAGATTGTGTTGCAGAAATGTTACTTTGTAAAACATCATATACATGTACATATATGAAGCAATAGTTACATACAAACATTAAATATATTTATTGTTCAAAGTGTTCCAGAAACACCCATTTCCTTCATACAATGTGACTCATGTAACCTTCCTAAAGATGTAATCATTTCAATATGGGGGGGATAACATACTGAATTAGACCACCGAGGGAAAATCACGGATATGTTACCAAAAGAAATAGGTTTAATATGATTTCCAGCATGTGGATAACAGTTATACGGATTTAGAGCACCGACTCCACATAATTGATATTTTGATAAGCGTTCCGTTGTGCCAGTGGAATATGGAATATCGCCAATAGA
This sequence comes from Echinarachnius parma, assembly GCA_037951105.1. Taxonomy (NCBI): domain Eukaryota; kingdom Metazoa; phylum Echinodermata; class Echinoidea; order Clypeasteroida; family Echinarachniidae; genus Echinarachnius; species Echinarachnius parma. Next base: position 167,085 of record JBAMJV010004774.1, on the reverse strand, counting down.
TTAAAGTGGTTCATCAACCTTCTGAAATTGTTTCAAAAGTGATAGCCTATGTGAGACTTCAAACAAATACCAATATCATCGTAAGATTCTTCTTTATAATGTGTGATAAGTGATAAAATGAAAACCAATGTCAGATTGTATTCTCTGCTGCCCATTGATTTTGACTGCAGTCGATTAGCGTTCCTGATCTTGGTTCAATTTGGATTACTTTAACCGGGTAAAGGAGAAACCATGAATACAAGGATCTGTAGAAGTTAGATACAATTATGCAATGGACTATTAACAGGTTATGTTTGCGTATTCTTTTCCTTCAATGTTAAATTCTCACTTCTTTCGAGTAACATGTTTAGTGCAGCATAACCAACGGATGAAAGAAATCACTAGGGGCGTATACAAAATTAGTAAACTGTACATGAGCAAAATAAGTTAAACTCAAATAGTAAACGGGGCTGAAAATCCTGCTACTATATATAACACATAAGCAAAGTTACAACAAAGTGATACGTTTCGCAATGGATCATTAGCAGCACGTGAATACCATATCATCGCCCACGGGCAATTTACTGGATAGCACACATCCTCGTATCATTACTGCATTTGGGAAGACAACACCCCAAGTGCAACCCCAAACACTCCTATACTCGCGAGTTCTGTTGATAAATTCACAAAGGAAGGTATGAATGTTAGACTCTTTCAGCATTAGACGAATTTTTAAGCAAAATAAGTTACAATAAAGTCATACGAACCGTCACTATTACCTCGTGCCAATAGTGCATTTATTGGGAATCAACACCTCATGTGCAACCACCATCACTCCTCCTCGTGCAGTTCTGAAATCTAGACTCATTCAGCATTAGAAGAATTTTTAAGCAAAATTAGTTACAATAAGGTCATACAAACCGCCACTATTACCAGCGTGAAAATATCGCCTACAGGCACGAAGTCTTTTTTCGAATAACAACACCTCCTCGCATCACCGTACCCATAATGCCTTTCGGAAGGCATTCCTTCATGCGCATCCTCCTACCGATGATCCCCGTTGAGTGATTGGTTGTTAAACTTCGATCACGTGACCTGTCAACGGCGCCGGGCCACGAGGAAATTGGGTCGTATCAGTTGATTTCCAACAAATTTCCAGATTTCTCAACGGGAATTCACTAAAATGTTGTTTTCAATTAGCAAGACGCGATTTGCTACGTGTTATTGTTCTATTTGCATTAGCCTATACTTATTATACAATATATTTGCGCAAAATCAATTCTACTTTCTAAAAATTACCTCATACGTCATTCTTATATTGTATGCTTAACATTTACATTTGTCATACTTGGAGACAAAATGTATAATAATGATGTGAAATACTAAACAAATTTATATAGCGCATGTATACTCTATAATCATAATAATACTCTATTGTGCATAATTTGGACTGACTTTAGCTACACATATGAGAGGCATTAGTATCTCAAGCCATCACATTCCTTAGCAATATTCATACCAGGTACGCATTTGCTACAACTCGGTTGAAACAGTAAAACATATAAAGTGCCTTGCTGAAGCACTCTCACATATGCCATGTTTGCCGCGATCAGGAATCGATCTCAAGTCCCTCATACTCAAAGAAGGAGACCCGAACCAATATACCACTATATACACTCATTCTATATTTGCATGATTGGGTAATACATATTCTTAAAGGTGTCCATTAACTTGATAGGATTTATCCAAAAGTGATATTCGAGACATCAATCATATAACAATATCATTGTAAGATTCTTCCGAAAGATGTGTGATAGAAAAAGAAAGCGGTTTGCCTTTGAAGAAAATTGAAATTGATGTCATATTTTACCACTTATACTGTCCATTGATGTTTTTATTACATCTGAAAAGCGTTCCTGCAACGCTGTCCATTCAAACATAAATATATTTCTATAATTAGGGAGACATTTGAAGAATTAACACCCATTTCATTCTTCCGTTACCATATGTCAAACAACAAGGTACTAGAGAAATTTGAAAGCTCAAAATGATTTTGGTTGAATTTGACAAAGTTAATGGATCAATTAAAAGAATGAAAAAAACTTACCCAATATTAAATGACCACAAGAAAACAAATTATTCCACTGACTCTGGGCTGGTAAAAGCCTTAGCTATTCCACATCAATTTTTTTTTAATTCCGATTGTGACATACAAAACAAAGACACTAACTGTGCAAATTCTGCATGTCATCTGCACAAAGAAAACATGTTATGATCTTTGATCTTGTTTCAGAAGTTAGCTCCTTGTTCGGCTATAGAGTGAAGTCTGCATGTCATAATCACAAAGGAAACCATCGTATTTGTAACTCTTATTTCAGGAGTTATGTCCTTGTTCCACTCTGCATCCTTGTAGAAGATTACTGAAATCCTGGAAAAGTGTCGAGACAGGAGTTATGTCCTTGTTCCACTGCGCATCCTTGTAAATAATTACTAAACTCTGCGAAAAGTGTCGGGGCAGTCTGGAGTTATGTCCTTGTTCTGCTGAGCATCCTTGGAGAAGATTACTATACTCCTGGAAAAGTGTCGGTTGAGGAAATCATTAAATTTCTTCTCTTGAGGAGAAATATGAGAGATGAAAATGACTAAGGAACATTTCTAGTGTCGAAATTCAGCTATTCATCCATGAGATCATTAAAGCGACCACATCATTTCATCGGTTCAGCTTTCATAAAGTATTACAGGTCTCTATTGAAGAAGTATGGGTTTGCTCGAAAAGCACAACGAAGTAAATGTTCCACTGACACTTTCCATAGTATTCTGACTTTGCAGACGAAAGGCAGGTTGATGTTATAAGACTGCAGAAAATAACTGATATGATGATGCTGATAATCCAACGTAGAAATCAGTCTTTCAAATTCTTCTGTATGTTGTCCTAAGAAAGCTAATCGGTTTGGGTCACATAATAAATTGCCAAGAGGATCCAAAAAGTAAAACCGTACTCAATATAGAAGAAAGTAATTTTCCAAAATCAAGTTCTCTACTTCTCGGAACCTCTCCGTGAACTGAAGCGAGTCAGAAGCTGAACTGAGTTGAAGTTTAAGACCCTGAGCTGAGCTTAGAATTTTGCCCAGATCTGCGGCGCGAACGCGGAAACTCATTCCCTGAAGAAATCAAACTTCATCAAACGCTGCACTCTGGAAGCTCCCGTCCGTAAAGGGGTCGATAATTAGATTGCGTGCCAAGTCATGTATAATCATGTACCTGCTAAACATGCAATAACAAAGTGCGATTAAGGTGCGTTCTTGAAAACGCACTTATGCGGCTGCGCAGCGGTTTTAAGTGTGCGTACATTGCGATTCGCGAGTCGCCTCTTGCAACAACTACGATGAATGGCTAATAACAGTGGCGTAGCGCGTGGTCGAACTGATTGTGGGGGGCACACACGAATAACTGGGAGCACACATTACGTCACACGAATATTGCGGGCACACATTACGTATTTCTTTATTTTTTCACAGATTTTCTCTTAATGATTATGTGCTGTTTTGTCAAATTATTGCGGGCACGTTACTTTGTTTTTTATAAATAATATGGGGGGGGGGCATGTTGTCCACCATGCCCCTCCCCCGGCCCTCTCCCCCGTAGCCAGTAGCTTCGACACTGGCTACTAATGTGACTTCGAGGGGATGTCATGTGATGATGTGATGTGAGGGGGTCCCCCTCTCGAGGGACCGGATATATAGTTGGTGCACCGAGTCGCTGAGTTCGAGTGAAAGGAAAGTAAGTGGTGGGTGATTCAAAGTGAACCTGACGTTAAAGCTAGTGTATACTTATTCAGATCAATAATAATTCCAAACTGGTCTCAGGAGCTATACTAGTACATGTTCCCATATAAAGCAATGCTCGTACAGAAGAACATTCTTAACTGAACCAAATCTCGAACTGTAAGACATTCAATATAATTATTAGCACACTAAAATGTGACTTGATATAGCAAAACCCTGCACTTGTCCGTAATTCATCTTTTGAAGAAATGGGCATTATAAGTTCACATTATGTTTGTACAATTGAAACAATCATATCTTTACCAAATACAGTCGAATTCTTTAGAACAAGGTATCAAATGAAAGCTTGTCATAAGGCCTTTATAATGGCTTAAATCAACATTTTGATTTTTACCGACAAGTGCAGGGTTTTGCTATAATATATCCAGTCACAATTATTGCAATCCCAGTAGCAGTATAGAAATGTTGACATGTACAGTTGTTGTAGCCATGGTGGTGGTGGTGGTCCCCTTAACATTCGTCATCCTAACGCAACCGTTATATAATGGCACACCCTACCCTTCTCCAATGTGTTAATGAATTTTAAATTAATGAGTAATGTTTAGCGGTCATCGGATAATGATTTCATTATCGGATAATTGTAGGTACTATATATTCCGCCACATATTAATTATCAACTTGTTACTTGCCTTACAGTGTAACCGTTACAATAGTTCACCTGATGATCCCTACTTTGTTAATTTCATTAATAATATTGAGCCGTCGTCGAATTCTAATTTCATTAGCGGTTTACCACCACATAATATTTGTTAACTTGCTGCTAGAACCATAATATCTGTCTCTAATACTCTAATTGAAATTGAATGTGGTTACGGTTATGATAAGATTAGGGTTATGCTTAGGGTTACCGTTAGAGTTAGCGTTAGAGTTAGCGTAATCGTATGATTAGTGTTAGGATGGGGTTAGCGTTTCTGTTATAAAAATAAGAAAACTTTGTTCCTTTATGAAAAATAATGGAGCAAAAGTCGTTCAAACAAATGTCATAACGCCAGATGGGGGAACGAAGGTTGGAAACGAAGACAAAAGGTACAGTTAAATCTACCTTTTGTGTGGATTAAACCTGTGCTTTGTCATCAAGGCCTAATAGTTGCGTTTATATGCACATGTCTATCCCCAAAACAGCGTTTTGAAACACGCCTCGTGCAAATGTTTATCAAGTGAAATATCAATAAGACCCGAGCCATATTTATGCTTTCTTTATTAATTTAATTTTGTCATTATTTAAACAAAAGACAAGCTTCAGTAAATTTGATATCGATGATCGTATTGTATTTAATATATATTTCTTACTTAGCATGCTGTGTATATATTGTTTACCTTTTTATCGAAATTAATGTGAATACACGAACAATAAAAACGAAGTGAGAAGATAAGCCTGAAACAAGAATAAACGCACTCAGTTTCAAGTTTGAATCATTGTTATAAATTCTATATAGACGCAAAAGAAGTTCACCCTTTCGTATGATCTTCTATTAATACCAGAATTAGACGGCGCTTATATTCTAAGCTAGACAATTCTATGTAAACGCACTCAGTGTCAGGTTTAAATCATTGCAGATATAAAGTGCATGTAGACGCAAAAGAAGACCCCCTTTCATAATAATTTATGATCTTATATTAGTACCAGAATTAGACGGCGCTATAATTTAAAGCTAGACAATTCTATGTTAATGCACTCAGTTTCACGTTTGAATCATTGCAAATAGAAAACCCATGTAGACATAAAAGAATACCCTCTTTCGTATGATCAGAATTAGACGGCGCTAAGATTCTAAGCTAGACAATTCTATGTAAACGCACTCAGTGTCAGGTTTGAATCATTGCAAATATAAAGTTCACGTAGACACAGAAGAACTCCCCCTTCCGTATGATCCTCTAATACCTGCATTAGACGGTGCTAATTGAATGGGCGCTACGTGATTAAGAAAGTGCTTCGACACCTATCCTTGGCCTAATGGAGCGACTGGTGAAGGAGTATGTTTATGTGTAATTGTATATATTCTTTTATGTCATAACATATAATCGTATGAATTTTCATATTATTATATTATGTATTCTGAAGTTGTATTAATTTACATTATGCATTATCATATGACTATATTATTCTTTTGTGATTTGTTTGCCCGGTAAAAACTGAATGGTTTAAAAAGACACCGTTCTCCAAGGAATTGTAAAAATGTCAAAGTTACTAAAAAAAAATGATCCATAGATTCCATACATATCATATTTGCAACACACCTTTGTAGCACACTTTCAACATGACCAGTAACGGATAATGAATCCATTCCCTCCCATCGATAACCTAGTTGTAAGCTATATCAACGATTGGGGATTGCTTAATCTAGTAGATATGGAACAGGTTAACGTCGTATCGGCTGGATTGGAGTCATGTTGACAACTTAATCACAGCAAGGCACACTAGGTTTTAATATTTCTAATTAATCATCACATTAAGTGGAAAAGGATTGAAAGCTGTCCCCGGTCGCTGGTTACCAGACGGCGTGATTATTTTGTGTCTTTGGAAGTTTGAATGACTTGGAGAAATGAACTCTCTCTTTCTTTTCGCGCATTAGTTGTAAGTGTTCTATAAGTACCCATTTTTTTGAAAGAAGCCAAAGTGCATATCAACTTTAGTGCTAAGTTTTATCTGTAAAATGTATCGATATTAACAAAAAGGTGTTCGTATTTTTGTTTTGGGGTTGTTGTTGTTTTGTTGTTCATTTGTTTGTTTGTTTGTTTGTTTGTTTGTTTGTTACATATGTGTGTATGTAGGTGTTTGTGTGCGGATTGTGTTACAATTAATATCTCTTGTTAGAATGAGACTCAATCAAAAGAGAATTAAAACCTGGGGCACAAAATTAAATATGTCTCTTGTACGTGTTTGTGTGCGTTCGCAAGCGCTTTACTAGATATAACAAAACATTATATTTGGTTATTAAAAATAATCATAGGTATGGCCTCCGCCTACGGATATAAATACAAAAACCTGGCGTCTATACGTGCTTCGTCATCACATGCCAAACGCATTAATTACGGACGTCAGATTGAGGGTGCAAAATAGGGTTAAAATTAGAATCATCCTTTAACTTAATTAGCAGGTAGTCTCTACGTGATATACGCAAATGAATGTCTTCTCTGTAGACGCCAGGCTATATGTGCCAAGGTCACTTCGGAATTTATTTATAAATATGATGATGTTTTTATAATGTATTTGTCATAGATTTTCGTGGACGGGGGCTCACCTACTACCTCTTGGGTTCATCTTAAAGGGATCTAGTAACATTGTCCAAATCCTCAAAGTCCAATTTGAATTCTAGCGGTTCCATTATACCTTGTTGTATGCGTATTAACAATAGAAGCATGGGACATGCTTTTTCGAATTTCCCTTTCGTTATAAAGATATTTAAGACTGAAGTGTTCAGTATAGCCCATTTCATTAAACGGTTGCAATTATTGTAACTACCATGGCAAAAGCTGTAATGCTCAATGCTGATTGGCTGTTGACCTACTAGTTACAATAATTGGACACTTACAACAATTGCAAGTGTTTTATGAAATGGGCTACAGGTACTATCCAATGGATAGTCGTAACCGTATACAAAGTCAATGAATATAATTTTGCATTTTCGCTCATTACTCGGCCATATATCATCCATTTAACGTGAAATTTTCACACATTGCTCAGCGGACATATCAGATCACAAGACTACACATTGTATCAACCGTTCATAACCATTCATCACTTTTTGTACATGTCAGCAGTGTTACTAGATCCCTTTAAAGAATGAGGAACATTTTGCGGCGAATATATATTTCTGTATTTTATTGATCCTTCTAATTTGAGAACTTCGTGAATTTTGTTTTGATATAGATTTTAACAACTGCCGTTTTAAACTGCGAATTGTAAGCAACTCTCATAATTATATTTTATTTTGTTTGTCTTTAATTTAAAAACAAATGGGGGCCTATAGTTAACTTACATGCACCTCTTCAAGCATGAAGATATCCTCACATTACTTATCAATATAAACCTGTCCAACAGATGTTAATAAACTGATTAATAATCATCATACATTGACTGTTAGTGTCTCAATATGTTTTGTGACATATTGTATTTCAACTTCTTTGTTCATAATCAGGGATGTTGAATATGTTACTGAATATCGAGGGGGCAGGGCACTGGTCCCCAATACATTTAAACCATGAAAAGGGTCTGTATAATAACCAAATCATCATTTGAACAAACAAGTTGAAATAAATGAATTCCGAACCAGTAGTGTTGCCCCCCCCCCCCCCCCCCGTAATTATTAAGCACATTCCGGTTCAGAATTCAAAGTCATTTCTTTTAACTTGTATTACTGATGACTTTCTGACCGACTTTGGGTAAAAAACATTCTTGATTTTTCTTTTGTATGAGAAGAAAATAATTTACGTATACGTATACTTTTCGTCCCAATACTGTTTCAACCGTAGCGTTCAAGCATCGCAAATGGCAGAATGATCAAGTTTTAAGCCAGCGAAAGAAAAGTGTTCGAAAGGCGGATCTCCGCTTCACCCCAATTACAATTTCACCACTTTGCACCTTCTTTCATGCGCCTGTATTTCCCGCCTTTTTCCCATGAGATCCGAACACGACTAGCTAACAATCGTTGTTGTTTTAAAGGCAGTGTATCGCGGTTGCATGTATTATTATTAGAGTTACTAAAAGGCCTAATGAACCACGATGATACTACAATAATGAAAGTGACATTACATTGTTTACAGTTCATATATATATTAGTGATGGTGGATTCAAATGAAGCATGAAAAGAAAACTCTTTTGTAGTCGTAACTCTCAGGGTTTGTGTCAATTTTATCTGAATTATGGATTATAATCATGATTATAATCATGATTATAGTCATGGATTATAATCATGATATTATTGTCTTCTCTGAAAATTGAATAGAAAATCACGCCTCAATACAGCTCAAGTCTGATTGTCACGAGCAACTTCGATGTGCCTGTTTAAAGGGACTAAGTAACATTGTCAAAATCTTCAAAACTTACTTGGAACTATATTGGTTCAAAAGCAGGGACAGGTTGCGGTTTTTCAAATTTCCATTTCGTTCAAATGATATTTTACGACTAAAGTGTTCAGATGCTAAACTGTCTACGGGATAATTTAAGCCGTGTACAAAGTAAGTGCAATGGGTTAGTGAATATCACTTTGAATTTTTGCTGATTTCTCGGCCAGTAAACATCAACATAACGTAAAATGTTCACACATTACTTTGTGGACATATCAAATCACAACCAATACACATTTTATTAACTACTCATCACTTTTTCCACTTTTCAACAAAGTTACTAGATCCCTTTAAACCAAACTTTTTATAATTGTGTGTACGAACATCAAGAACAAATACGCAGTAAAATGTCAGGTTTCCGGCTTCTAGTCTATAAGTTCGTGATTGATATCACGATAAAAATGTTGCTGTAATTTCTGTTTTAGAATCTGATATCATTAGAGATCGTGTTAAACTATATTTTCTTACAATACCGTACTTTTAAAACACACACAAAATGGATTGTCAAAGAGATATACTACCTTTAATCGGCATGGTCTGTCGGGTTGGCAGTTCCAATTTTCACACACTTAAAGCAATTATTTTCGTGTGATGTAATGAAAAACTGAATGTCAAATTTGAAATAACATACAACTTTAATGACAGAATAAACTTTATTTGATCAAAAGTCGGTTCAGAAAAAGCTGAAATATAATTATATAAATATATCCGATCGGAATAAATGTGGGATCCTACGATGATTTAAGAACACAAATGATAAAATGCTTACACTTTTTCAAAAGTTTACCAAAGAGGATTTTAAGCACTGTTGTTGATAATCTCTTTATTTAATCATTATTTCAAAAAAAACATCGCATGCACAATTGTTTATAAAAAATGGTTAAACCAAGATAACGCTCTCTTGTGTTTTAACGGCTCTTTTTGAACGATAACAGGCATTTTACTTAGTTATTTGTATTGTATTGTACCTTTCAAGCATGGTTGAGTCATAAATATTAGTTTGTATAGTTTGTAATGTTATGGTGCAGGTTTTGGTAGTTTGAACAAAACTGTACTATCCCTTTAATCTAATGTTATACACTTGTTGTACCTATGAACAAACTTGTCATCATATTTTCCGTGAAAGGGGGAAGTCGTAAATTTCTCACCGTATGAGCAGAATGCGATATCAAATTCAATTTTTCAGAAACCTGCACCTCATTAATGAAGGCCTATTTCTTTCTTTTTTTCTGAAAAATGTGTAGGCTTCTTAATCACATGACTATTCTAGAAATGAAAGTCGGAACTCACACTCGACATTCTGACAATGCCCTTGCCGAATCAGCAAATTAAATATTTATATACTTTTAACTTTGTTTGCTTCTTATTCACATGATAATTATAGGCCTATGTATAATTTGTCTTCAGTTAGACTGACGAATGTCGAGGTTCTTTTTAACTTTACTTTGAATTCATAGACCCGAATAAAACGCTAATTCTTCCTACCTTACACCCAGAACGAAACCAGAAAGCTTCGGGGAATTCTTTAAATAACTCAACATCATGAATATGGAATTGGAATATGAAGCACATGAAAAATTTAGCCTACACATGTTTTAATTTATATTGCAAATATTACACCACTCTCTTGAAAACCTTTTCTCTCTGTCTCGGTTACAGCGTCATTACTTATCATTCGATTAGCGGATACATTTTGTTTGATAATATTGGTCGATATTACAATAACGATCACAATAAAGACTTCTTTTTTTGTATAAGAAATGTTGGCACATAGGGCGGCGCCCATCTCCAATTGTGTAGCCCTGGGCCACTCGTCTACTTTATTGCCGACTACATAATGAGGCAAGTCCTCTTGTAATACCTAAACCCTAACTGTCACTTAAACAATAACTTGTCATAATAACCATTGTCGACCCCCAAAGTAGGGAGCGGCAAGTCAGGGGCTTTCCCCACTATATGTCAACCCCCGCCATGCCCCCTACCGTTTGGCATATAAGGGGGCCATCTCCATTTGTGTAGCCCTGGGCCACAAGTCTACTATATTGCTGACTACAGAAGGGGGCCATGCAGTCCTCTTGTAAATTATACCTAAACCTTGTCATAATACTTGTCATAATACCATTGTCGGCGCCAGAGGAGGGAGTGGTAAGTCGGGGGCTTTCCTCTCTTACTGCCCCCCCCCCCCCCCTCCACCCATCAACATGTATATATTTTTTTTCGTTATTCGCCACTTTACCCCCAACACAATGCCTTGGCCCCTTGTTGCCCCCAATGGTATTCCTGTTGTCGCAACGAAATGTACCTCAGAAGAGCCATATTGTCGCCTGAGCGAATGTGATGTCACTCACATAAGTCGTATTGGTGACAATGAACGATGGTATCAAGTTCCACATACCATTTGCATGTGGGTGTAGTAAAAATCATAAATTCATAAGCCATAAATAAACAAAATCATGGCGTGATATATTTCTTTGTCTTTTCTCCCCACAAGGGACCGCAAGGGTATAGCAGGGTTAGGATAATAATCCCCGGAGCTAGTGGGGGCGATTGTCTCAATATTGTTCCCTCCCCCTTCCCGTTGCTCGGCTGGGGGGCCACGCAGTTGTCAAAGATCGAACAAAAGCTACTAAAGGGTTCTTGGTAGAAAAATAATAAATACAAAATAAAACAAATGCAGAAGAACAAATTGCAAAGATGTTAAACGTGGAGGTAAAAAATAAAGTTTTTGTATCAGCCTTTGTCAAAATTGCCCGGGAAGCCGACTTTTCAGAAATATATTCAAATCAGAATATTGAAATATTAAGATTTTGTAAGGGTTTTGTGGTTAAAGGTCACATTATTTCCCCATCAAACTAATGCCTTTTTTGTGCACGCAATGACGAAGTAACTATAATGTACCTTTAAGGATGACACCGTCGGCCCGCTTCGGAACCTACTATTACGTGGGAAGAAAAAATTCCCTAGCCAAATATGTGGTTACCATGGTGATATTTCCTCCCTGAAATTTAATGATACTCCTGTGAACTGGTAGATTGATGTCAGTTGTCAGGTGATAAGGTGTCATCGTCATCGTCATCGTCATCTTCCTTCGCTTGATGATTTCCATGTGATCTCCTGATCTGTTTAAAGGGATCTAGTAACTTTGTTACCTTACATGTGCAAAAAGTAACGAATGGTTGATGCAATGTGTATTGTTGTGATCTGATATGTCCACTGAATAATGTGTGAACAATTCGTGTTAAATATATGTTATATGGCGGAGTAATGAGCGAAAATGCCAAAGTGCCATTCAATAACTTGTTGCACTGTCTTTGTACACAGTTACGACTACCCAGTGGATAGTTTAATATCTAAACACTTCAATCGTTAATATCTTTTTTAGAAAATGGAAAGTAATACAACAGAAACCGGTCCCATGCTTCTATTAGTAATATGAATATAAGAAGGTATGATAGAACCGCTAGAGTTCCAAGTACGTTTTGAGGATTTGGACAATGTTACTAGATCCCTTTAACGACAACCAAACGAGTCTACAAAGTGTTCGTTTGTTTGTTCGTTTATTTTATTTAATCACGGTACAATTGGTAACAAAAATGTTCGCTTTCAAGCTTTTTTCAGCAGGCCTTTTGTAAAACATCGTTTGGGGCTGAACTTCACTTCTTATGAGCAAAAAAACATTACAAAAAAAATACCGAAGCATAATGCATTTTGTTTTTCATGTTCCGATGTGACATTTATGAATGGCGAAATCAAGTTTTGTGTTGAAGTGGTTAACCATGTGCAGGCACGTAGCCAATATTTGTCAAGGGGTGGAGGGGGTGCGTAAAACGGGAGCGAGACCGAATGTGGCCGAGACCGAGACCAAGACCACTGGCTGAGTCGTGTAAGCGGGGGGGGGGGGGGGGGGGGGGGGGGGTGTGGTCCGTCGCAAAGACCGATACAAAACTGGAACCGAGACCAATAAAAAGTGGACACGAAACCGACAAAAAGCGGACCCGAGACCGACAAAAAGTGGACCTTTCCAACGCACCCCTCCCTGGCTACGGGCCTGATGCAAGGCCGAAGTATTTGAACGTCAATTAGGTCGTAATGATCCTGCAAAGGAATTCATAATCTTATCGCTTTATATAACCACTATGCGTATAATAAAATCCTTTCATAAATTGACTGCTCGCACACTATAAATAATAGGCGGATCGAATAGACATATTACCGTCTACAGCGAGTAGCGATTTACAATTCATTTGGACAATCTGTATTGAAACAACAGAAATATCAGAGTCAGAGAATTTGTTGACTTTAATGTTCAAAACATACGAGAAAGACAGGTAACAAACAATCACAAATGTGACACAGTTAGACATTGTAATACAGAGCAACTTAACAATTCATACTTTGTGGATACAACGCTGGCCTGGAACCAACTCCCAAACGAAGTTGTTGATAGCACATTAGCAGAGGTGCTCAGAAATAAGATCAGATCCAGAGCCACCTACGTTTTGACTAAAATACCAGCGCCCTCTCCTCCCGGGGGGGGGGGGGGGGGCCACTCTCATACAAAAGTGTACCCACCCGTGTCCATCAACCTCTGAAATAGACCCCAACGTCGAAAACTTGTGCACCTGAAAAAGTGACCTTTTTTTTTTTTTTTATAATGAGTGCTGAAAACCACCTCTTTTTAAGAAAAACGTCGACGACGCCGTACAGCTGATTGAGCCATCGACGAAATGCACCATGTCAGAAATGTCAGCCATTTTCAAAATGGTTGATATCGCAATCTTTCAAAAATGAAATGTTAGATTACTATGAAACTTGGCAAATCTATGCGCTTGGGTATACTACCGATTGCATGAACGTTTTAAGTCATGAGGTGAAGGACAAAGGTCACAGGGCTAATTTTATTTGCAAAATAGGGTTTTCGCGGTATCTTAAAGGAGAATTCCGGACGAGTTTAAACAAAATACAGTATATTGGAAATAAATCTAGGGATGTGCTTGAATATTTTCAGGATTTGACTCTCTTTGGTTGATTTCTAAGAGATTTTCTAATGTCATTAACTCTGTGGAAATAATTAAATTTACTGCACACAATCATGAGACCCTTACGTAGCACCCTCACTTTGCTCAATTTCTTGAGTAGGCTTGAATCCGGTGCTACTGCATTGTGACCACTGCACGTGTCATTCATAATAGCCGGTCATGCAGAGCCAGCAAATTCAATAACCACGTTTACAGGAATTTGTGTCTATTCAAATTCCAATGAAAGCCAAACGTGTTATAATTTCGGGCAGGCAAGTATTTTCAAACGGTTCAACAATGCAGTAATGCTCAAAGGCACGGTTGAGTGGCGCATCGTGGATTAACCTATTCATGATCGAGCATTGTATTGGTCCGATCAAAAGAACACATTCGCTGCAGTGTAAAAACATAGATAGGCGCATAGTGAGGGTCGCACGTCACAAATTGGTGCATTACCCAGGTAGCAAGCCAACGTTGGTCCAACGTTGGAAATTTGCCAACTCGTTGGAACACGCTGGACGTTGGACAGACTTGTTGGATCAACGTTGGATGCTGGATAAGAACATATCACTCCTTCATTGTTGGAATCCGGTTAGATACCAACGTTGGTCCAATGTTGGAAACTCGCAGCTCGAAAGCAGTTGGACAAACTCGTTTGTCCAACGTTAGATCAACGTTGGACATCCGCATAAAAATATCACAATCTTTGTTAGAATCAGGTTGGGTGCCAACGTTGGTCCAAAGTTGGAAATTTGCCATCTCGTTGGACATTGGACATACTTGTTGGATCTATGTTGGTTCAACGTTGGATGCTGGATAAGAACAGATCACTCCTTCATTGTTGGAATCCCGTTAGATACCAACGTTGGTCCAATGTTGGAAACTCGCAGCTCGAAAGCCGTTGGACAAACTCGTTGGACCAACGTTAGATCAACGTTGGACATCCGCATAAAAATATCACAATCTTTGTTAGAATCAGGTTGGATGCCAACGTTGGTCCAACGTTGAAAATTTGCCAACTCGTTGGACAGACTTGTTGGATCAACGTTGGATGCTGGATAAGAACAGATGACTCCTTCATTGTTGGGATCCGGTTAGATACCAACGTTGGTCCAATGTTGGAAACTCGTAGCTCGAAAGCCGTTGGACAAACTTGTTGGACCAACGTTAGATCAACGTTGGACATCCGCATAAAAAAATATCACAATCTAATTGTTAGAATCAGGTTGGATGCCAACGTTGGTCCAACGCTGGAAACTCACTGCAGCTCGACAGACGTTGGACAAACTCGTTGAAATAACGTTGGATCAACGTTGACATCTGCATGAAAATATCACACATGTATGTAGCATTGGAATCCAGGTGGTATGCCAGTCATGATCAATCTTTTAATTTGCGCTTCTGTTGCGCAGTTAAGTTAGCTGAATTGCTTATCGGCTACTCATAGCCAATTTGTGTAAGTTAGCGTACCATAGACACAAGAGGGCTTGATATTATCTAGCAACATCACGGCAGTTCTTTTGTGTTTATTTTGTGTTTTTGTGAAGAACTCGGGTGAGTCTGCGGATATGGATGGTGATGGACTACCAGTCAATTTATAGTTTTCTGCAAGTTTCTAGGTAACAATTGCCGGTGATGTATGCTGTAGTATATTTTGCGTGCTTCCCCTCGTATTCGGTGTGTAATATTATCAGCTGCGATTTCCACGCCGAGGGCTGGCCCGCGTGAGTTCGTCGAGTCGTTGACGGTAGATTTGTTTGTGCGTGTGGCTGCACTCTAATATAGTTAAACATACTGCTATCGTTCTTTGCTGTCAATTCAATGAGATTAAATTAAATCCTTATTTTTAGTTTGAATTGATACTCATCGAGAAAATGATCTAGCTTTAAGTAATGCATGCATTTGATAAGAGGTAAATGACATTATTATTGTCATGTTCACTGTCGGCATTCTAGCGATAGACGCTACCCATACACTTTGCCTTGAGAGCCAAGAACACCGTAAGTCCGCGGTAAAAGTTACTTACGGAAAATTAGTTAACTTGCACATTAAAAAAAAACATATTTTCGTACTTTGCGCGACATTTGTAGCCCTATCGATACATTTAGGGCTACTATAATACTTTAACTCACCGATCTCGTGTGTCGCTACACATGTCATTCTATAATTACGGCGATTTGGGAGATTTTACAACGATTTTCCATCACTCTTCTTCGGTCTTTCGCGGTACTTTTTTTCAAACTGCATATATAATGTGCATCCGTATGCGCGCGAACACTTTTCAGAAACTTAGGCAGCTAGGTACGGTACAGCGCGCGCGCGCTGCAAAGCTGCTATACAGAACTTGTGTAGAAAGACCACCAAAGGAAAACAAGAAAATTGGCCGCTATTATCAGGTGACCTTTGTAGACAGGTTTCGAAATATCGTTTACAGTCAAACCTGTGTGTAATGACCACCAGATGGAATAAAAACAAAATGGCCGCTCTAAACAGGTGACCTTTATAGACAGGTTCTATAAAATCTTATCAAGACAAACCTCTGTATAGTGACCACTCAATGGAAACAATACAATTGACACTTAATTGCAAGTGACCTTTATAGACAGGTGCCAACATATTGTTTACAGTCAAACCTGTGTGTAATGACCACCAGATGGAATGGAAAAAAAAATAGCCGCTCTAAACAGGTGACCTTTATAGACAGGTTCTATAAAATCTTATTAAGACAAACCTCTGTATAGTGACCACTCAATGGAAACAACACAATTGACACTTAATTGCAAGTGACCTTTATAGACAGGTGCCAACATATTGTTTACAGTCAAACCTGTGTATAACGACCACCAAAGGAAAATAAGAACATTTGCCGCAATAAACAGGTGCCCTTTATAGACCTGTTCCATAAAATCATAAACAGTAAACTTTGTATGTTGACCACCCAAGTGCAACAAGACATGTGGTCGCTATAAACAGGTGACCTTTATAGACAAATTTCATAACACAGTGTACTGTCAAACCTGTGTATAGTGACCATCCAAATGAAACAGTGCATGGAAGTGGGCGCTATAATCAGGTGACTTATTATTGACAGACTCCATAGAATTAAAATGAGATATAGTAAAACCTGTGTATAGTGACCACCCAATGCAGACAAGAAGAGTGGACGCTATAAACAGGTATCCTTTATAGACAAGTTCATTTAAATCATATAGTTCAGTTAACCTGTTTACAGAGACCACAGCAGAGAAACAAGAAATATACAGCTATATATGACGTTG
This sequence comes from Echinarachnius parma, assembly GCA_037951105.1. Taxonomy (NCBI): domain Eukaryota; kingdom Metazoa; phylum Echinodermata; class Echinoidea; order Clypeasteroida; family Echinarachniidae; genus Echinarachnius; species Echinarachnius parma. Next base: position 149,898 of record JBAMJV010004774.1, on the reverse strand, counting down.
TTTTTAGTAGCCAAATAGTGCTTGTCGTCACAGATCTAGACCGAAGGCAAAACAGGGGTGTACACGTATTAGATATCTGGTACGAACGACGGGCACGTAAATGCGCATGCGCACTGCTTCAAAAAATGACGTCATTGTACCAGTCCACTAGTGAACGTACAAATCGAAAAGTCCATAATGCTATGATAACTGGTTCCATATTCCCTAGTACAAATAAGTACCGTGAGGCGTGGGAAATGTTTTATTTGTTTTTCATATTATTCACTGTAGAGAGCTTCCACCCTATACCAAATGTAAACACGGTAACAAGGACAAATTCACAACTCTATAAATAATATGATAACAGAATAGTGACGACTTTTGATGTACAATAGTGGACTTGCAGACAATGGCCTTTCATTTTGTTTAGATAAAGAGAAAAACTTGGTTTCTCTTTTAAAATATTGCAGAACAATTGAGTTCAACTATTTCGCATGCATTGAATGGTTGCATGCACCGAATGAGCATTACGTAGTGATGCTTGGCACCTAGTTAGGACATATTGGTAACATATTGACAGAAAATTAAATTCAATAAAGGAAACTGATTCGTATTATGTATAATCACTTCGATACCTTGTTGCAATGAGATGAAATCAGTGACTGGGGATGGAGAGATGATTTGGAATACGAACTTGCAGACATATTCGTGATTTTATGTCAGAATCATCATTGCATGTTTAAAGGGATCTAGTAACATTGTAACAATTCTTACCAATATAAGCATGGAACAGGGTTTTTCCCCCCTATGTTGTTAAAAATATATTTACGATTGAAGCAGGGAAGTGGAAACTTCCACTTCCCTGATTGAAGTGTTCAGATGTATTATTATATACTGGATAGTTATAACTGCGTACAAAGTCAATGCAATAAGTGAGCAAATATCCCTTTTCGGTATCGCTCATTTCTTGGTCATATGACATTCATGGAATGTTCACACATCACTCAGTGGACATATCAGATTACAGAAATGCATATTTTAACAACCATTTGCCAGTTTTTGCACATGACACCAAAGTTACTAAAATATAGCTGCACTCAAGCGAACATCATGGGCTGTTTAGAATAATTAAGTAGTTAACATTGTTTAAAAAAGGCATATAGTATTAGTTCGAGAGAGGTGTCTGAGGCTACAGCCAAATAATGGAAATATAAAATAGAAATGTACTTCATGCAATAATATTCATGAAGCCAGTGATATCCTGTGGCTTAGAATCATGTTGTAGGACATAGATGGAAGAAAGTGGTAATTGTAGCAAATAAATAGAAGTATGTAGAACGTGTGCCTAATAAAGTGAATAAGAGGAGATTAAGATTATAAAGAAACAGTGCAAATGTCGAACTACTGAGATGATTTGATTGGAAGAGACAGGGGAAGAAAAACAGCTTATGCGGGTAGAAAATCTGAATAAAACATAATTGTAACCCTCACAACCCAACATTGGCGAATATTGATACTGTTGCAACGCTTCATGTGGCCCATCATCATGTGGCCCAGCAAGATGATACGTAGTCAGTTTCAACCATTTCAGTTCGTGCATTATTAGGTCTGTCGCCGCTGATCTTTGAACTCATAGTATAAACATTGCAATGCATAATCGATCCTTGGATGAGCTTATAATTATAACAAATTGTATGTAATTTTCCTTTAATCGGTCATTAACGTATTGATTTAGATTGCGTATTATTTTAAATTATAGGTTAATGATATTGATAGACCATTTGAAATTATGTTTAAGTACTGTAGCATTTTCTTTTAAACTTTATATTCATCTTTTGTCTCTGCCCCCTTCTTTGTCTGTATACCTTATTACGTGAAGGCTGGGCATTATAAATATTAGTATAATAATACGCATATACTCATGCGTTTAATGTCATGTGACCTTTAACCTTTGACTTTATGACTTTTCAACAACCCATGAACGTGACCCCAAAGTGTATCCTAATCTCAATTCTAAAGTGTTTATCGAACTTTTGTAAATGTGACCTTTGACCTTTTACATTATGACCCTAACAATTTTATGATATCAGGCATGGGATGAATTCCATGACAAAATGTTATTTTTTAAAAGATATTATCACAAAAAGTTATGTGACATACATAAATAGCCCTGTGACCTTTGACCTTTGGACTCATGACTGTAACTTTTCACCGGATGTTGAGTATACCTAGGGGCACATATGTGGCAAATGTTATGCTAATCTGTCGAACGGTTTGTGAAATATAGTGACATCAAGTGTGGGAAGTAGGTACAATGGCAGCCATTTGGAAAAAATGGCTGCCATTTATGTTAGAATGCGTTTCGTCAATGGCTCAATATCTCGATTTGCTTAGAATGGCCTCATGTACAAGTGCAGCGAGTTTCATGCTTTTATCACAAACTGCACAATTCAGCCATATAGGCCAGCTAATCTGCCCCACTATTAATCCGGTGCATTATACATGTTATACCTTGCGATCCTGTATTGTATCACATGCAGATCCAGATCCAGAACAAAGAAGAAGCAACAACGATTCCCGATTGAATCGGAGTAATTTAGGTGAGGATACAAGGAGGGATACGGTATAACAAGTAAGTATTGTTTTCATTATTTATTAATTGATTTATTTTCCGAAATCACAATTAAAAACATTACGAAGTATAGAAAACATGATAGGACACAATTCATTGAATAACTCAATACAATGGATTCGGAGGGATGGCCCATTCAGCGCCGTCTTTGTAGACATGACTAATCTTCCATGGGGTCCCTTTAAGCAATGTTAAGCAAGGATAACGTGCGCATGTTTATTACTTACTGATGTATACCGCCTAACTGATTGGTCGGGTAATATAAAGCAAGATTTAAAATATTAAAAAGGGTGATATATCTTAATTATCAAGTCGATTTCCACATCGGAATAAAACAATTTACAACCACCTTTTAAAACGTACAATAAGTGTATAACGAATTATAACATAATTCTATTACATAACACTCGTACAAGCATTCAGAGGGTTAGCATTTCCGAGTGTCTCGGACAGTGCATTATCACAAAAGGTATTCAAAGTAGTTAAAATTCCAACGACTGGAGTTCGCTACTTCGCTATCGCGCCTATAAAGGGGCACGTTCTCAATAGGTATTCATCTTTTCACAGGTTTAAGCGAATAATTCAAACAAATATTTATGCAGTCTCACTGTACCATCAGTGATATTAACAATAATGATAATATAGCGCACCTTCCATTACAAATATCCAAAATGTACCCAGGGGGCAAAAGGGGTTTTTCAGACATGGGCTGCTGTAAAAGGTTGGCCACCAGAAGTGGTTTCTAGGACCTTCTAGGAACACAACCTATGTGGCCTACTCCGCTAATAAGCTACTGGAAGTCCACAGGGCGGGTTTTAAGAAAAACACCCCTAATGCAGCTAAATAGTGTGTATCAGCCTTAGGGGTCTTGAAGACACAGTCACACAATTTGCGCAATTACGTCACAATGCATGGTGATACAAGCTTGTTGTTTCATGGAGGTCTTCCTTGGAGTCCTGGGCATCGTATGATACTAAGTTGAGCATATTGCATCTTCGATTATTGTGTCACACGTAGTTACACCGTGATGTGTCATCCCTCATACACGGACGTGAAATTTCGTATACAGCGCTTATGTAAAAGGCAACTGAATGCTTAAGAATGACAAATAAGCTATATTAAGATCTTTACAAATTGATTAGCATTTGAAATTACTATGAAGTGCATTATACAATGACATCAACTATGTAAATTAATTTAAAAAATACAAAGCATAAGCAATACAAAACAATGACATACATAATAATATGAGTTGCTAATGTCATGATTGGTTTATATGTGTTTAATTGCTATAAAATTATACGAAATCCATCCAGAATATCATGTATTAATATTTCACCCCTTGAATCAGATACAGGGGAAGGTATGTGTGTGTGTGTTTGTGTGAAAGGGGGTGGGGGTTGGGTCACAATACATAACAATTCATCAATGTATACTCCAAATATAATAATAATCCAGGACTACCCACCCAGTTGGGACAAAAATGTGTCTGAACGCAGTTATTTAGTTCCTAAAAGAGATACACCGTAAAGCTTACAAAGCTTTACGGATATGGCGTCATGTTAAAGGTTGGTCCCTAGACTGGTTCATAGGACCTTCTACAACCTAGGTGTACAATTATTGGGGGCACACCTTATGCATTTCTGTGTTTTTTCAAAAAAAGTCCCCTTATGTTTTCTAGTGTTTTGTTCCCGTGCCCCCCCCCCCCCCCCCCGCCCCCGTCGCTACGCCACTGAATACAAATTACACATGCACTCCCTTTCGGTTAAAATGTATCATCTGCCACAGCGCGAAACGACCCATTGTAATATTTGATCCTTTTATATATATTTAATCATACAAATCGTTCGTTAGCCTAGCATGAACTTATGAAAAGTAGGGATTATAATCATGATAATTGCTTTTTCAATTGCCTCCTACGAGTAATTAATCGTAATCCTTACAGTGCGTGGGAAAACATTATTTTCCCACCATATATTATGTGTCAATAAAAACAGTGATGGAACTAGGCCAAAAATAAGTATCTGTGATCATTGCATTTATATTTTATCTTCATGAAAAATAAAACACGTCATTTTTAACCACTTAAATAAAACAAATCCCTTATCGCTTTTTGGAGCGGTTCAAATCTTTAAATGAAGAATTGATACAAATTAATTGATTTTAATATTGAAAGTTGCTGCATATGTCAGGACTTATTTTATAACTTTTTAGCAATCATGAGATTTTTGAGATATTTAAACCCAGTGATACATTTTAAGCGTTACCTACGAATACATGGACTACCCTCCCAGTTGGGACAAAAATGTGTCTGAAGTTTTACATTAAGGCAGTTATTTAGTTCCTAAAGAGATACACCGTAAAGCTTACAAAGCTTTACGGATATGGCGTCATGTTAAAGGTTGGTCCCTAGACTGGTTCATAGGACCTTCTACAACCTAGGTGTACAATTAGTGGGGGCACACCTTATGCATTTCTGTGTTTTTTTCAAAAAAAGTCCCCTTATGTTTTCTAGTGTTTTTTCCCGTGCCCCCCATGCCCCCCCCCCCCCCCCCCCCCCCCCGTCGCTACGCCACTGAATACAAATAACACATTCACTCCCTTTCGGTTAAAATGTATCATCTGCCACAGCGCGAAACGGCCCATTGTAATATTTGATCCTTTTATATATGTTTAATCATACAAATCGTTCGTTAGCCTAGCATGAACTTATGAAAAGTAGGGATTATAATCAAAATTATTATAAGTATCATACAATCGCGTCCTTCTATCTGATGTTTGAACAGCCGGTTAGTTTCTCAACATTTGTGCTTTTTCAATTGCCTCCTACGAGTGATTAATCGTAATCCTTACAGTGCGCGGGAAAACATTATTTTCCCACCATATATTATGTGTCAATAAAAACAGTGATGGAACTAGGCCAAAAATAAGTATCTGTGATCATTGCATTTATATTTTATCTTCATGAAAAATAAAACACGTAATTTTTAACCACTTAAATAAAAAAAAATCCCTTATCGCTTTTTGGAGCGGTTCAAATCTTTAAATGAAGTATTGATACAAATTAATTGATTTTAATATTGAAAGTTGCTGCATATGTCAGGACTTAATCTATTACTTTTTCGCAATCATGAGATTTTTGAGATATTTAAACCCAGTTATAAATTTTAAGCGTTACCTACGTTAGCACTCTCAATTTAAGTAGTCATATCGTCACCCGATTGAAAATATGTTCTTAACAAAAACCCTCATGTGTGTACTTTTTGATAATGCATTATTAAACATCCCAGTTATTTTATTGTATAGCCGCCAGAAACGTCAACATTTGAAAAGTACTATATAGCAGCTGGAAGTCCACATGGCACAGGAAGCGGACATTGAAAAGTGTCCACACAAAAGCATTATGCTGCACCTCCATTTATCCAGCCCACACCATAAATCTGGTCAGAATAGTGTCATCAGGGATAAAGAGGTTGTAGTCAAGGTCAAGGATAACAGAAAAACAGCAGTTGTGGTTGATGCAATGTGCGACAAATGGCACGTCATTACATAGAGTTCAAACATTTGAAGCAATTAATGTGTGGTACACAAATCGGCTGCTGAATTAGATCATACACTTGTTGTGACTGATAGAGTGTGACCAGTCTGAAGTCTGCTGAGCAGGAACAGAGGTATTCCCTATCCAAATCCAAATGCACAGCTCCCTGAGGTTTCAGGGTATCAGCTAACAAAACACTCCTTCTGAGCTTCCTCTGTGAATGGTGAATGGACAACTTGAACCTTCTCTAGGCCAAACCTTTCTGTACCTTGGTGGTGGATTTAAAGAAGGAACAAACAAGTGTTATTCTCTCAGTGAGGTATATTTTGGAAGCTCTAGCCCTTGAATCTACGCAACAGAAGGCTGATACAAGGGTCATACTCAGAACACTATACATGCAGTGTCCAAAATGACGGAGTCGTCAGAATAATTGTTCATACCAATGTCACTGACATCATAAACATCATAATTGTATACATCTCACCGATCTCTCAGAGCTGTGGGTGAGGAGTGAGGGCAGCCTAGAATTTGAATATACTGGCAGTGCAAGATTTGGCAAAAACCAGGCCGATGCAATAACAGATGACAGTATCACTCAAGCACGATACCTCACCATGTGACGCTGACCAGTTTAAAGATTCCAATCTCGGAAAATTGAGAGCTTAGGAGTTACTGAACACCGAGTTGTACAACTATTGTACATGTAGCTACTGCCTCCTACAGAGGACGTTTCTCCTGCACCTGAAACGTGTTGCTTATGCCATCGAGGATAATGTGCACATTGTCAAGCCAAACATTCCTTCATGTACAGGGTTCGGATGATCCCTGAATGATGACAAAGCAGTTCTAGTGTCATCTACACAGCAAGCCGGAACAGCAATATCATGTAAAGGTGTCAAAGGGTGTCACAAGAACTGTTTCTGCTTGAAGAAGGCAGTTCCATGTTTCTGAAGTCATCAACAGATTTTCGTAACATTTGGCAATTATTTCAAATATTTCACTGTTGTGAAATACAGCCAGATTCCTTGAACAGAGATGGAGGAATATATCGCTGCACGCATGCTTTCCTTTGAAGTCATCAATTTCAAGAGGTCCACCACTATAGTATATCAATAATCAGTGTCATACGCAGAAGTGCAGTAGCTTTATTGCTATTAGCCCTTTTCCTTTTTTCTTCATGAGATTCTTGTTTTGTGTGTGGAAGTTCTTGAGCTTCATGATTCGTGCCCTCTTCGGCTCACTGGAACAATACCCTGTATTAAAGTGCCTACTGACACTTTGTTCATGTTGGTGAGGTTGTAAGGTTCAGGAGACTGTCCATTTGATAAGTTGATGAAGTATTGCGTTGTTGCTGTGAACGGTTTGGTTTCCACTGCTACCGTGACCTTGGCTACAGCTCTTTGTCCACCGACGACATGACTTATATTCATGCTGGATAAACTGATGAGTGGAGGTGAAGCATATACTTCAACTCTGTGGAGAAGGCTGCAGTGACTAGTTTTAGTTTCCGCTTTATGTGGACTTCCATCAGCTAATCCGCGAAGTTGTCCACCTAGGTTGTGTTCTTAGAAGGTCCTAGAAGACAGAAGCCATTTCTGGGGCAATTCAATAACAACAATATCCCCTTGCAAACTTCACAATGTAACTCATTTAAGAATAGTGAGGGACTCTCTTTTAAACTTGTCATGTATTAAGCCTTCAGACACATCTTGTCCATATTGTGTGGGTAATCCTCGATAATGATTATGTTTGTCCATAAATCAATGAGCTAGGGTTGGTCTTGTGCCACCCCCCCCCCCCCCCCCCCCCCACACACACACACACCTTCTCCTGTATCAAATTTAAGGGGTGAAATATTAATACATGATATTTTGAATGGATTTCGTATCATTTTATCGCAATTAAACACATATAAACCAATCATGACATTAACAGCTCAAATTCTTATGTATTTCTTTGTTTGGTATTGCTTATGTTTTGTATTGTTTATTAATTTAGATAGTTTGATTTGATTTGATTTGATTTGATTTGAATTTATTTCCATATTTCACAAATAAATGTTGAACAAGTAATGATACAAACAAACAATACATTCATAAACGAAATACAATTAAATAAATAAATTGTAGACTAATATACAATAAAATATTACATAATCAACAATTTGTTTGTAATTAACATAACGTGAAATATGGGGGAACCAAAAAGAAGCAATGCTTGTAAAAACATTTGGTGTCATTGTATAATGATCTTCATAGTCATTTTAAATGCAAATCAAGTTTGTAAAGATCTTAATATAACTTATTTGTCATTATTAAGCATTTAGTTGCCTTTTATTCATAAACGCTGTATATGAAATGTCACGTCCGTGTATGACACATCATTGTGTAACGACGTGTGACACAATAACCGGAGATGCAATATGCTCAACTTGGTATCATTTGATGCGCAGGACTCCAAGGAGGACCTCCTTGAAACAACAAGCTTGTATCACCATGCGTTATGGTGTAATTGCGCAAAATGTGTGACTGTGTCTTTATGACCCCTAAGGCTGATGCACATAATTTAGCTGCATTAGGGTTGTTTTTCTTAAAACCCGTCCTGTGAACTTCCAGTAGCTTATTGGCGGGGTAGGCCACATAGGTTGTGTTCCTAGAAGGTCCTAGAAACCATTTATGGTGGCCAACCTTTTACAGCAGCCCATGTCTGAAATCCTTAAAAAATGGTGGTTTGCCCCCTGGGTAATGCGCTGAAACATACCACCAAGTCCAAACACCATTTTATAATATAGATATAAGACATTGCAAAATCATATTTTGCCAATCATGTCAACTTCTGTGCCCGTGTATAATGGGTGGGTTACACCAAAGTGTCACAGGGTGGGACCCTCTTCTACTTGTACTTCATTATTATTAATAGAATTCAAATTATACTTCATATTATTTGCATAATTTAATAATTATATATGTTACACATGTGTAATAAGAAATGGAAACAGATTACAATTTTTAAAATGTGGGAGAATAACAAAGGTCATTTGAAGAAAAAAATTATTTTCCCGCGTACAAAATTAAGAATGGATATTTTAAAAGGGGGAACATCAAAAAAAGGTCCTTATTCTGTGGTCGACCCATGTATTAAAAAATAACATTATATACAGATAAATTCTTAAATTTAAGATGAAAAAATAACACAGCACAGTAATACATGTCAAAATGAGTCAAAAGAAAAAACAACAAACAATCAATCAAATCCCCCAAAATAAAAACTACTAATGTCTATATAAGTGTGAAAAATGGTAATTTCTCGCAAACATACACAATTATTTAATATGTATTTAATTTTAAAATTTTCAGATTGTAATTCACAAACGTCGTTCCGCAGAAAGTTCGAAAAAGAGAGCATTGAAATAGGAACGATTTGTGCGATATTGATGTTTTTACTTTGGGTAAATACAATTCTGGGACATTTCCTGTAACAGAATAATGTAGTGAAATCGAGAGTAGCGTAATTTAAGAGGCTAGAGTGTAAAATCGTATCGTAGCATGAAACATACATACTCCCTTAGAGGAAACTAGAGAGTAAAATAAAGGAGTTTCAAACACGCGGAGATCTATCGCCAGTTAATGTATTCAAACACCTGTTAGTATCAATGCATGAACAAAGAGGGTATTAATGACTCTCGCTGCTTTGATCACGATCTGTGATGCCGCCTCATAATCACTATGATGCGGTACGAAAGCGATCGATTTACACAAATATTACTCTAGAAAGTACAATGTTGTGTCTTCCAAATTGAAATTATTATGATGTATTAGGACAGTATAAATGAAGATTATTATAACTTCCCGTGCAGAAACATGGTCAAATATTGGAGATACAATGCAATAATCTTTGAATACAACTCCTTCTAACAATAAGTTGTTCTTCCTTGTAACTTATATCTTATATGCGGGCGATTGCGGGCAAAGCAGAAATTTGATAATTATGCATGGATAAAATCATGTTATTCCCTTTTCTTGTCTTTATGCAATGTATACACCACGTTACAGCTGGGATTATGGGTCATTAACGAAAACTGGGAAAATCTTTCATTTAGACATCCATTGTCATTGCTTGACATTAAAGGAATTCAGAAATGTGCCTCATTGTCATAAAGCCTAAATGCATATGTGGATGTACTCATAACTTGGTGGCGACATCATAGTTCGAACAATAGGGTCTAGGTTTGAAGTAGCTCCTTGTGTTTGAACTATCTTGGTTAAATCTAATTACTGGGACAAAACAACACAAACTCTCCCTTACAGAAGGTTAGAGGGTACAATCTTCATGTAGCATAATTATACAAAATCCTTTAGAGAAGGCTAGAGGGTAAAATCTTTATAGTAATGTATCATAAAACATAAACAAAAAACCCATAGAGGAGGCTAGAGGGTAAAGTCTTTATTTCATCGTAGGCATAAAAACAAAAATATATTTCAGTTTGTTTATATAAGATCATAAAATATCGTAAAAAGACGGATAAGACAAGTGTTGTATGCGCCTAATCGTGCAACACTTTTCTGATATTTCATTACTCCAATATACATAGACAACTGCACTGCGCTGAACAATGGTACCATAATTTATGTATGCAAATAATTGTATTAGAGGTGAAGTACTTATATTGTAGCATAGAAACATGCAAAAACAAAGGTTGGCTTTTATACACATAAGTTGACATTTTCAGGGGAGTATTTGCGATTCCCAAACAGTTTCTGGTAGATAGATAAGGATTGAGATGGTTGATATGACTCTCACGTGAAATTTAAGATCAAGCAACGATGTAATTGGAGTTTTACGAGCGAAAAACAAACACGAAAAAGATTTAAGAAATCGTCTCTGCACTGCAATCTAAATGCAATTTTATGATCGAGTGTATTAAATGCTTTTCCTATATATGTAAATAATCTAATTATAATGTTTTAATTATCGAGTTCACTTGTCAATATACATGTATATTTACAAAATCAACCAAGGTGGTGAAGAATTGGCCACTCTTAAAACCGTACTGATTCGGTGATAACATAATTCCACTAAGGTAAAAACAAAACTTCAATCAGCAATTTTATGTTTTCACATGACAATGTGTTTCTTCATTTTAATGTGTATTAGCACGTAACTGTTTTCTTTTTACTGCACTAGGAAACGAAATAACGACACTTTTCAGCCGAAGCCACATCTTCATTTTCTACCATGGAATTCGGTATTTTTCACGCGAGATCCCACCCAGCCTCGAGTAGTTTCCGCTGTCTTCTCGTACTCTCATGGGTGATACTGCTGCTGGGATTCAATAATATCAAAATGGCGCCTAGTCGCGTGTCTGCAGAACAAGCTTCGGTACCGCCATTCCGCGCTCCTTCCTCTTTCGTGTCTTCTAGAGGATCACAAGTATCACCCCCGTGCGAGATTAAGCTAAAGAACGCAAGTCTGTATGCGGACTGCGATGGAAGACATCTGAAAGAAGTTCCAGATTATCTCCCGGATGACATCATCGAACTTAACCTGTACAATAACGAAATTGCCTCGCTCAACAGTACCTCTTTCGCCAGGTTTCCGTTGCTAGAAGTGATCACACTGACGCAGAACAAGATTGTTACTATCGATAATGACACATTTTCCTTGCTGCCACAACTTAGATCCGTTATGTTGGACTTAAACGAGCTTCGTCAGTTACCCAACCGTTTGTTTTCAAGGAACATGAGGCTGGACTTTATAGATCTATCAAAAAATTACTTTACTGACGTCCCTGTCAACGTCTTGGATCGCCACAACAAGTTATCTAGATTTAAATTTGAATACAATAACATTACTAAACTTAACTTTACAGGATCTCCTCAATTGCATATTGAGAACATTCATCTTTGGGGATTAAACATTTATTCGGTTTGCAGCGATGATTTCATTGGTCTTGCGTCAAGTATTATACATGAATTTTCATTAAATCATAACAAATTCACCACACTACCCGATAGCGTGTTCGAAAACTTGGAATCTGTTGAGAATTTAGATCTCCGAGATAATAGTATAGCAGATTTTAATTTGAACTCATTTCGTGGTATGAAGTCCTTGAGAGTTTTGAACGTCGGCTTGAATAGGATCACATCAATCGACAGATTCATGAACATTACGAATGCAACATTAATCCCACCACTAGAAAACCTGACCATCTCACAAAACTTTATCAAAACGGTATTGTCTGGAACGTTCGTTCATCTGGCCCGATTAGAGTATATTGATCTCAGTCGAAACCGTATAAATGAATTATCAAAGGATTCTCTTGAGGGACTCGTAAATCTACAATACATCGATCTGACTCTGAATGCTATTGAATACGTCAGTGCTGAAACATTTTTGGGCTTGAAACGCCTTCGTACGCTGAAACTAGGTAACAATAGATTCAAAATTTTTGACTCGGCAAACTTTAATGGAATTACCCCCCTTGAGTTATTGGACTTGTCTTTAAATAACATTAAAAGAATCGAGTTGAAAACACCTTGGAACTTACCGTTCCTCGACACCTTGGATCTTTCAAGAAACAGCATCGACTCCTTAACGGGCCATCCATTCAGGGGATTTATCAATCTGAAATGTTTGATTCTTAGTGGCAATCCTATACAGATTCTTGGAGAGAGTGCATTTGTAGGTTTGTCAAATATTACTGATCTAAGACTCTCTTTATTAGGGACAATCCCAAATATGAATCCCCCTTTCGATTCTCTGAGCACACTAGAAAGCCTAGACTTGTCGCATACTTATTTTGGGTATAATGTACATGTGTTTAACGGTCTAATTTCTCTAACAACTCTAAATATCGCCGATACGGCTCTGACGGAAGAAAAGTTTTGGCCGAGAAATCAGTCCTTGCTATGTCCCATGGAAGAACTTCAAGTCCTTATCCTGCACGGAAATTCTCTAAACGGCATGTTCCCTAGGACATTTTGCGCATTGCCAAATTTAAGAAGACTTGATCTGAGCAAATGTCGGATTCAGGTCCTTCATCCAGATATATTTAGTGGGTTACATGAACTGAGAACTCTCGACTTGCGGCAAAATAACATTCAGTTTATTTCAGCTGAACATTTGCGACATGTTCCATTATTGACAATTCTTATCTTAACATTTAATCAACTTAAAGGAATCGTTGACCAAAACCTGTTCACGGGACAGACAAATTTAACTGTTGTTGACTTAACGCAAAATGCAATAACGGGATTCACAGAGAATACTTTCCTTCCTATGAGGACCCTGGTAGTTGCTGAAAACCCAATGTCGTGCAAATGCGATTTGCAGTGGTTCCGGCGGTATATTGATCAGAGTAGCCTGGTCTTGGGGAATGCCAACCGAACACTCTGCTCCGAAAATTCGATTCCCGCGCTCTCTGGTAAACCGTATCTAACATTTAGACCAGACCAGGTTTGCGGACCACGCATTGACCTTTACGTAGGGACCTCTCTGGGGATATGTATGTGCGTGCTACTCACCGTGTTAGCATATCGCAGCCGATGGTGGATTAACTACAAGTGCTTCCATCTGAAGCTCCTGGTCGTGGGCTACTACGAGATCGAAGACCTCCGTGAACATCTCGACTACGTGTATGACCTCAACATCATTTTCCCTGATGATGACGAGGCATGGGTGCAGGGCGAGTTCATCGAATGTGTTGAGCAACACCTCCAGGAATACGACCGACAGCGCATCGTGTGTGGCGCCGACGAGCTCCCGCTCGGAGGAACTCGTCTCGATGCAATCGATTACGTCATCGAGAACAGTTTCAAGACTCTCGTCGTTGTAAGTCTCGCGTCGGTCCACGATTCTCACTTCATGACGCAGCTGCAGATGGCCGTCGAACATATGAACGAGGTCCAGCTCGAGAAGGTGGTGCTGGTCTTCCGAGAAGACATCCCGGACAACCAGCTGCCGTACCTGGTGAGGCTGTTCCTCAGCAAAAACAAGCCGTACTTCAGGTGGTCGGACGACAGGTATGGTCAGATCTACCTCTGGCAGAAGCTGACTAAGGTTTTGCGAGTCAACAAGAAAATGAACAGTCTTTTACCACTTTAATTTTTTTTTAAAGAAATGCATTTGTCATAATTAATAATTAATAATTTCTGTACACAAAAAAACATATTCATACTTTTTATTCTTAAAGGGATAGTTCAGTATTGGTCAAACTTAGCTTTAGTAACCAAAACCTGCACCATTACGGTACAAAATAATAGTTATAACTCTACCATGCTCGAAAAGTATACACAATTACAAACGACAAAGTAAAACTCCTGTTATCATTCAAAAAGAGCCGTTACAACTCAAGAGTCAAATTAACTCTATAAAGAACGCTAGCGCGAAGCGCTAGGCGTTATAGGTCCTCCTAATACAGGACTGAAAATGAATATTGTTTGTGCACGCTAATTGTGCTTAAAATTATACATATGATACGGTACTTACCACCGATTCATTCTCCAATATGTGATTCAACCATCGGGTGGATTAAAATTATAAATTCTTTTCCCCCATTCCGCTAAAAATCAGTGATGTATGCGCCTCCTCGACTTCTCTCCGTGTGTTAGCGCGACTCCGAACAGCTTTTGGCCGCCGATGCGATGGCCGCCGATGCGAACGGCGAATGGCGCTTGCGATACACATTGTATGCGCGATAATAGTTACTGTGCATATCTGTTCGGAGTCGCGCTAACACACGGAGAGAAGTCGAGGAGGCGCATAAATCAATGATTTTTAGCGGAATGGAGGGAAAATCATAATTTCAATCCACCCGATAGTTGAATCACATATTGGAGAATGAATCGGTGGTAAGTACCGTATCATATGTATAATTTTAAGCACAATTATCGTGCACAAACAATATTAATTTTCAGTCCCGTATCAGGAGGACCTAGAACGCTAGCGCGAATCTTGAGTTAGTGACAAATCTGATTGCCGGTGACAATTCACTTTTATATAATATTTTGAAAGCAAATTTCACAACAATGAGAGCATTTGAATGGGAATTATTATTATTTCCATGTTTTTGTTTGTATGATCTTTCACATGGAATTTAAATCAACCGAATCAGTTACAATTAATTTGGGGGGGGGCACTTCGGAAAATACCAATACTCAACGCCCCCTTTAAACTTGATCGAACTCTTTGGAAGATGGCTCGCGTTTGTCTTGCGAGCCAACAAGAAATGTATAGTCTCTTATTTTATTGCCATCTTTCCTTATTACGAATGTCTTGTAGATATGTAATAGAACACTGCCTTCTACAGTTTGAGTTTTCTACAGCTAAAATTTAGGTTTATAGACCCCGTGGTCACTGGTCACCGTGGTCATGATCATAATGAACACTCTTGAGAGCCTGGTTTACTGAAGTCACAATACTCATATAGAATCTTAGATGTATTAATTCGTTCCATGAGGCACACAATGAACAAGTGTGGCATAACATAGTAAGGACACTCGACTTCTTTAACGAAGCTTCGATTCAGTGTAGGTGAATATAGGGGATTAAAGATATATATACGGGAATATCCAGGCGAAAACCCCACAACTAAATTTTCAGAATGAACAAATTTTGATGGTTCTGTAACTTTAGTTTTGGGTTTTTCGCTTGGATTTTAATCCATGTGAGAGTAAACTTAGTATTAAAGGAAATCTGAATAAGAATTATTTACCTCTAAGTGCTCGCATTCTTGTGAAATTCTGATTTGTTGAATTATGTTGTCCACATCTCGAGGAAGCAATATATTATTTAGACGATAAACTGACTCCTGGCTCTAATATCTAGCCGTACTATGCAGGCAAGAGACCGCTATAAACGACTGTTAAAAAAGCGGACAACGACTACCACGAAAAATATCTGGACCAGCTTTTCTTTGAAGACCCCCCCCCCCCCCCCCACCCCCGCCCCTTTTCGAAGCCGATTGTCGCTATCAAGGGTCTCATTTCTTTAAAAGTAGCCACTGTACAGGGTGGCCCAAAAAAACGGAACGGGGCACTTCCCAAAATATAGTAACACAATGATTATGTCAATCGGATAGAGTGTCTTTTCCTTTGAAAAACGATACCAAGAACAGTTATTTTGGTCGTGTAGTTTTTTGTTTTAGGGCGCCTGTGACACCATGTCAGGTTCCCAATTTTGTCAATTTTTACTAAGTCAGTGACAGTGTCTGATAAATCGCACTTACTGCCCGTCATATGCATCGAAGAACGAGCAATACGCGCGCCATTGTTAGTGTGCATTCAGCTGTGTGCCGAGAGAATGGGCATAGTTGTTCGATGCTATGACAGGCAGGAAGTCCGATTTATCAAGCACTGACTTGGTAAAAATTGACAAAATGGGAACCTGACGTGGTGTCACCCACAGCGCCCTAAGACAAAAAATTACACAACCAAAATGACTGTTCTTGGTATCGTTTTTCATTGGAAAAAACACCCTATCCGATGGACATATTCATTTTGTTACTATATTTTGGGAGTTGCTCCATTCCGTTCTTTTTGGGCCACCCTGTATAGAGCAACTTAAAAATTCATACTAAGTGGTCACAACGCTGACCTGGAACTAACTCCCAAACCAAGTTGTCGACAGCACATCACCAGAGGTGCTCAGAAATAAGATCAGCCAGAGCCACCTACGTTTTGACTAAACAAACCAGCGCCATCTCCTTAATCCGGTGCATTATATAGGCCTACATGTTATATCTTGCGATTCTGCACTGTTTAGCTGAATGGAACATGTACTTTTAGTAGATGTGCACTGACTCATTCAGATCCAGATCCAGAAACAAGAGGAAGCAACAACGAATCCCGATTGAATCGGAATAATTTAGACGAGGATACAAGGAGAGATACGGTATAACAAGTAAGTATTTTTTGTTTCATTATTTATTTATTTATTTATTTTCCGAAATCACAATTAAAAACATTATAGAGTATCGGAAAAATTATAGCACATAATTCATTGAATAACGCAATACAATGGATTCGGAGGGATGGCCCATTACGCGCCGTCTTTGTAGACATGGCTGATCTTCCATGGGGTCCCTTTAAGCAAGTATAATGTTTGCATGTTTATTACTTATTGATACTGCCTAACTGAATGGTCGGGTAATATAAAGCAAGATTTAAAATATTAAAAAGGGTGATATATCTTAAATGGATAGTTGAGTGTTGGTATAGGGGGGCACTTCACAAAATATTTTTTTGTGAGATAATGAAAAACTAACTGTCAAATTTGAAAGAACATACAATTTTAATGACAGAATAAATTTTATTTGAACAAGATCGGTGCAGAAACGGCTGAAATATCCATAAACATATTTGTATTAACAAATTCTTCACCAGGGGATAATTTGACTTTTTAGAAAAATTATTTTTAAAATGCTTAAAGACTACTTTGAACAAAATCTGAATAGGTTTTTAAAAAGTTGTTGATGATATCTCTATTAAATCATTATTTTAACAAAACATTAAATGCACAATTTTGTATGAAAAATGGCTAAAAACCAATTTTTTTTTTAGAGAGCGCCCTCTTGAGTTGTAACGGCTCTTTTTAATGATAACCGGGGTTTTACATAGTCGTTTGTAATTGTGTATACTTTCAAGCATGGTGAAGTTATAACTATTATTTTGTACCGTAATGGTTCAGGTTTTGGTTGCTAAAGTTAAGTTTGACCAATACTCAACTATCCCTTTAATTATCAAGTCTATTTCCACATCGGAATAAAACAATTTTACAACCAACATTTAAAAGTACAATAAGTGTATAATGAATTATAAAAGATATATGTTACACATGTGCAATAAGAAATGGAAACAGATTACAATATTTAAAATGTGGGAGAATAACAAAGGTCATTTGAAGAAAAAAAAAAAGATTTTCCCGCGTAATTAAATTAAGAATAGATATTTTAAAAGGGGTGAACATCCAAAAAGGTCCTTATTCTGTGGTCGACCCATGTATTAAAAAGTAACATTATATACAGATAAATTCTAAAAATTTAAGATGAATAAACAACACAGCACAGTAATACATGTCAAAAGAAGACAAAATAAAGAAACAATAAACAATCAAATCCCCAACAATAAAAACTACTGATGTCTATATCAGTGTGGAAAATGGTAATTTCTCGCAAATATACATATTTATTGAATATGGTATTTTATTTTTAAAACACATAAATTCACAAACGTCGTTCCGCAGAGATTTCGAAAAAGAGAGCGTTGAAATAGGAACGATTTGTGCGATATTGATGTTTTTACTTTGGGTAAATATAATTCTGGGACATTTCCTGTAACAGAATAATGTAGTGAAATCGAGAGTAGCGTAATTTAAGAAGCTACAGTGTAAAATCGTATCGTAGCATGAAACATACAAACTCCCTTAAACTGTTAAAGGAAACTATAGAGGGTAACATCTAATTACTGGGACAAAACAACATAACATCTCCTTTAAAGAAGGTTAGCGGGTACAATCTTCATGTAGCATATACAAAATCCTTTAGAGAAGGCTAGAGGGTAAAATCTTTATATATGTATCATAAAACATAAACAAGAATCCCTTAGAGGAGGCTAGAGGGTAAAGTCGTTATATTATCGTAGGCATAAAAACAAAAATATCTTTAAGTTTGTTTATATAAGATCATAAGCATCATAACAAGATAATACAATTTAAGCATTGTATGTGCCTAACACGTTTCTGATATTTCATTACTCAAATAAACATAGACAACTGCACTGCCCTGAACAATAGTACCAAACTTCATGTAGGCTATGCAAATAATTGTATTAGAGGTGAAGCACTTATTGTAGCATAAAAGCATGCAAAAACAAAGGGTGGCTTTTGTACACATAACAAATTGAAATTTTGAGGGGAGTTTTTGCGATTAACAAACAGTTCCGGTAGATAGAAGGGTTGACATGATTGATATGACTCTCACGTGAAATGTAAGATCAAACAACGATGTAATTGGGGTTTCGAGTGAAAAACAATACAAAACATGTGTAAGGTATCGTCTCTGCACTGCAATCTAAATGCAATTTTATGATCGAGTGTATTAAATGCTTTTATTATATCTGAAAATAATCAAATTAAAATGTTTTCTTATCGAGTTCATTTGTCAGTATATATTTACAAAATCAACCAATGGTGATGAAGAATTTGCCCCTCTTAAAACAATACTGATTTGGCGATGATATATTCGACTAAGGTAAAAAAAAACTTTAATAAACTATTCTATGTGTTCACATGTCAATGTGTTTCTTCATTTTAGTGTGTTTTAGCACGGTATCTGGTTTATTTTACCACACTAGGCAACGAACCAACGACACTTTATAGCCGAAGCCACATCTTCATTTTCTACCATGGAATTCGGTATTTTTCACGCGAGATCCCACCCAGCCTCGAGTAGTTTCCGCTTCCTTCTCGTACTCTCATGGGTGATGTTGCTGCTGGGAGTCCATCATTCCCAAATGGCGCCTCATTGCGTGTCTGCAGAACAAGCTTCGGTACCGTCATTCAGTGCTCCTTCCTCTGTCATGTCCTTGAGAGGATCACAAGTATCACCCCCGTGCGAGATTGAGCTGAAGAACGGAAGTCTATATGCGGACTGCGAGGGAAGACAACTGAAAGAAGTACCAGATGATCTCCCGGACATCATCGAACTTAACCTATTCAATAACGACATTGCCTCGCTCAACAGCACCTCTTTCGCCGGGTTTCCGTTGCTAGAAGTGATCAAACTGACGCAGAACAAGATTGTTACTATCGACAATGACACATTTTCCTCGTTGCCCAAACTGAGATCCGTTATGTTGGACTTAAACGAGCTTCGTCAGTTACCCGATCGTTTGTTTTCAAGGAACAAGAGGCTGGACTTTATAGATCTATCAAAGAATAACTTTACTGACGTTCCTGTCAACGACTTGGATCACCACAACAAGTTATCTACATTTGTATTTTACTACAATAACATTACTAAACTTAACTTTACAGGATCTCCTCAATTGCATATTGAGAACATTCAACTTTGGGAATTAAACATTTCTTCGGTTTGTAGCGATGATTTCATTGGTCTTGCGTCAAGTACTATACATGAGTTTTCATTAAGGTATAACAAACTCACCACACTACCCGATAGCGTGTTCGAAAACTTGAAATCTGTCGAGAATTTAGATCTCCGAGATAATAGTATAGCAGATTTTAATTTGAACTCATTTCGTGGTATGAAGTCCTTGAGAGCTTTGAACGTCTACTCGAATAAGATCTCATCAATCGACAGATTAATGAATATCACGAATGCAACTTTAATCCCACCACTAGAAAACCTGACCATCTCAAAGAACTTTATCAAAACGGTATCGTCTGGAACGTTCGTTCATCTGGCCCGATTAGAGTATATTGATCTAAGTCGAAACCATATCAATGAATTATCAAAGGATTCTCTTGAGGGTCTCGTAAATTTACAATACCTCGATCTAACTTGGAATTCTTTTAAAAACTTCAGTGCCAAGGCATTTTCGGGCTTGAAACGCCTTCGTACGCTGAAACTAGGTAACAATAGATTAAAAATTTTGGACTCGGCAAACTTTAATGGAATTACCCCCCTTAAGTTGTTGGACTTGTCTTTTAATAAGATCGAGCGAATCGAGTTGAAATCACCTTGGAACTTACCGTTCCTCGACACCTTGGATCTTTCAAGAAACAATATCGATTCCTTAGCGGGCCATCCATTCAGGGGATTTATCAATCTGAAATGTTTGATTATTAGTGGAAATCCTATACAGATTCTTGGAGAGAATGCTTTTGTAGGTTTGTCAAATATTACTGATCTAAGACTCTCTTTATTAGGGACAATCCCAAATATGAATAACCCTTTCTATTCTCTGAGCACACTAGAAAGTCTAGACTTGTCACATACTTATTTTGGGTATAATATGCATGTGTTTAGCGGTCTAATGTCTCTAACAACTTTAAATATCGGCGCTACGGCTCTGACGGCAAACAATTTTGGGCCGAGAAATCAGTCCTTGCTATGTCCCATGAAAGAACTTCAAGTTCTTATCATGCGCGAAAATTCTCTAAACGGCATGTTCCCTTGGACATTTTGCGCATTGCCAAATTTAAGAAGTCTTGATCTGAGAAAAAGTCGGATCGAGGTCCTTCATCCAGATATATTTAGTGGGTTGCATGATCTGAGAACTCTAGACCTGCGGGAAAATAACATTCAGTTTATTTCAGCTGAACATTTGCGAGATGTTCCATTATTGCAAATTCTTCTCTTAAAATTGAATCAACTTAAAGGAATCGTTGACCAAAACCTGTTCACGGGACAGACAAATTTAATTGTTGTTGACTTAACGCAAAATGCAATAACGGGATTCACGGAGAATACTTTCCTTCCTATGAAGACCCTGGTAGTTGCTGAAAACCCAATGTCGTGCGAATGTAATTTGCAGTGGTTCCGGCGGTATATTGATCAGAGTAGCCTGGTATTGGACAATGCCAAACGAACTCTCTGCTCCAAAAATTCGATTCCCGCGCTCTCTGGTAAACCGTATCTTACATTTAAACCAGACCAGGTTTGCGGACCACGCATAGACATTTACGTAGGGACATCTATGGGGATATGTCTGTGCGTGCTACTCACCGTGTTAGCATATCGTAGCCGATGGTGGATTAACTACAAGTGCTTCCATCTGAAGCTTCTTGTCGTGGGCTACTACGAGATCGAAGACCTCCGTGAACATTTTGACTACGTGTATGACCTCAACATCATTTTCCCTGATGATGACGAGGCATGGGTGCAGGGCGAGTTTATCGAATGTGTTGAGCGTCACCTCCAGGAATACGACCGACAGCGCATCGTGTGTGGCGCAGATGAGCTCCCACTCGGAGGAACTCGTCTCGATGCCATCGATTACGTCATCGAGAACAGTTTCAAGACTCTCGTCGTTGTCAGTCTCGCGTCGGTCCACGATTCTCACTACATGACGCAGCTCCAGATGGCCGTCGAACACATGAACGAGGTACAGCTCGAGAAGGTGGTGCTGGTCTTCCGAGAAGACATCCCTGACAACCAGCTGCCGTACCTGGTGAGGCTGTTCCTCAGCAAGAACAAGCCGTACTTCAGGTGGTCGGACGACAGGTATGGTCAGATCTACCTCTGGCAGAAGCTGACTAAGGTTTTGCGAGTCAACAAGAAAATGAACAGTCTTTTACCGCTTTGATTATTGGTTGAGAACTCTATCAGTGGAGGGGGGGGGGGGGGGGTACTAGAAAATTTTCAAAGCCGAGACCAAGTACCTACAAAATTTGCGAGACCGAGACCAGGGTCGGTGAACAAATTTGAAGCCGAGACCAAGAAATTTCAACATTTTCGAGCCCAAGAACGGGATTCTTCGCAAATTTTCGAGGCCGAGACCATAGTAATGATGGTCGAGATCGCTAGAAAGTGGTCTTGAGACCGGCTAAAATTTGAAAAGAGGGGGTGGGTTCAACTTCAAACTCCCCAAAACAGCCCTTTTGGGTCAAAAGGGGGGGGGGGGGGGGAGGTGGGTGAACCCCCCCCCCCCCCCCCCCCCAAAAAAAAAAAAAAAAACCCGCCTGGGTACGTCTATGAACACCAAAAAGTAACTACCCCCTAAACAATTGCTCATAATTTTTAACCAAGAATCGTTTCAATATTTCGTCTTGTCAAAATATCCCTAGGAAAACAATGTGTAAAAAATAAGGGGTAACCATTAATGCATGGTTGAGTGAGCACACATTAAAGAGAAAATTGTCATATTTCAAAAGTGTTACCATCAGTTAATTGAGTATTGGAAAATTTAAAAATGCACTGTTTTATAATTGCAATTAATGAATTTTACCTCATGTGCCATTAAAAAATCAAAATGAATGGAATATCAAACAGCAATGTTTCATGTGCTGTTTCACAACAATGTACAGGCACGCGCAATGTCTTTTGGCTTTTGAATTGGGCCATTTTGTCTGTAATCTCTGCTCATTCAGCCATAAAGTGATGAAAACAAAATGTACATAACAACGGTACAAATATTGTGGTATACGATGACAACTTGAAACAATTATCGGTTATGAAATTATGAGCAGTTGTTTAGGGGGGTAGTTATATTTTGTGTTCGGTTTAGTTGTGGGGTTTTCGCTTGGATTTGAATCCATGTGAGAGTAAACTTAGTAATTAAGACATCTATATAAGAATTACTTACCCCCAAGTGCTCGCATTCTTGAGAAATTCTGTTTTCGTTAATGAGTTCGTCCTCATCGCGAGGCATCGATATTAGACGATAATCTGACTCCGGGCTCTGATATCTAACTGTACCATATATGTATATTTGCACCCTATAATATGTTGATAGTTAGCGTTTAATTTGCATTATTGTGTTTACTCGTTTGTAGTTTTGATTACTTTATATAGTTTTCTTATTATTGTAGTTGTTTACCATATTTGTAATACTTTGTTTTACGGCATCTCTGAAAAACAGCCTAATTGACCGATTGAGGGCTTTTTACCGTGTTCAAATAAAATAAAACAAAAAAACAACAAACCAGACAATAAACCGCTAAGGACTATTAAAGGAACTACAGCGTCTAGATGGCCTAATTTTCACAATTAGGCTCTCTATAAGTAATTTTTCCTCAAGAAAAAGAATTTGGTAGTCATTTCCCATGAAATCAATCAAATTTGGGGTAATTTATAAATATTTAATTGTCCTGGGAACGCCCCTTTTAAATCGCCAAAATGTGACGTCATCTAAAGAACGGACTAATGAATTAAATTCTGTAGATGACATAAGCCAATGAATTGTCAATCACATGTCAATCACGCTGCCGATTCTGGACCCTAAATGTAGGTGTAAACTGGCTGCTAAGTGAGATTTGGCATCAGAAAATTAGTCTAAATTCACTACTGAGTTTATTTTCATGGAGGTTTTTTTCGGCAGACCTATTTTACAAGTCATCAACTATGGAATAAGTGCCAAAGTACGTTGTATTCTTTAGGTCCTTTAACCCTAAAAAGGCCGGGCTATTTGAGGTCTTTTTACGCCTGGGGGGGGGGGGGGGGCAGGGCATTATGGCCCCCCCTTAAGATCTCGGCCGCGAAGCGACCGATCGCCGTGAAAATTGCACGCATGATAAGTGAAGTGTATAGAATACAAGGATAATTTTAATTTTTTGAAAAATTCATTAATTTGCATATTTATGGTAATTTATGCAAATAAGGTCATAAAATTAATATTTTTACCCATAAATCATATATTCTTCATAATTAAACATTGGTTTTCACTATATATATTCTTTAGAGCATTTGGAATGATAATACGACAAAAAAATTGGAAGAGCCAGGTTCTTCCTTATGTTTTCTATTGTTTTTATAATTTCTTATGTATTTCTTTGATTTTTTTACTAATGTATATTATTGTTTTGTTGTTTATTTTATTTCTAACTATAATTTAACAATTTTGAACACCAAAACAAACATATAAAATGTAAACAAGACCAAATAACCAATGATATACCTCTTTTTACGAAAACTGATATTTCCATATGTTTTGTACACAAATCATGAAATTGAGCGATTTTCGGGTTGACATGCATAGACAAAAGATCACGTGACTTCGTAACGGTAGGTCCGATTTTCAAAATGTTTGTTTTAAAATATGCGCAAGACCGAAAAGAAAAAAGTCACCAAGCAGCGGCGCGTCATCTTACCGCGTTTTGGAGCAATCAAAAAAATCGCGGAGGGGGGGGGGGGGCATTATGCCCCCCCCCCCCCCCCCCCCCCCCCGGCCTGATTAGGGTTAAACAAACACCGTGCGGACAACGATTTCCACGAAAAATACCTGGACCAGAAGTTCATATTTTCTGGACCAGTCCTGAACGTGATAATGTACCATCAACATGGGTTTTATACTATTGTTAAAGGCGAAATGAGCATACTTGTTTTAAGGGGGCGAGGGATGGGGTGGGGCATTGGGGAGTGAGTTAAACCGGGGGCACTCACATATATTGGCAATACGGGTATGTGCCGCTTTGAAGACCCCCTTTCTCGGAGCCGATTTTCGCTCTCAAGGGTCTCATTTTCTTCAAAAGTAGCCACTCTACAGACCTATGAATACAAAATCGCCGCTCTTTAGACATTTCAGGAAAATACATTAATGCATAATGCACTTAGTTTACGCCACTACATGTATAAATGCATTCATTAAAGAGGCAATTTTGTGAGCCTCCAACCAAAATATGGTCAAGTCATCTTCCATCCTTTAACAGCTAAGCGACAGTATTAATTACAAGTTATTACCGGACCGCCCAATAATTCCCGCCTATGGTGACTGATACATACAGTATATCGTATAGGATAAAGCAAAATTCCCCTGACTGCATCCAAATCTGCCCCTCCCTTCGCTAATAATTTACTGTATATTGATATCATGAGTAAACATGTATTTGGGAGTGTTGTTTTTTGTGATAGAAGACGTCCGAAATGTAGAAGCATGACATGAATTTGCAAATTACCAGCTTATTATCACAATCTCACATGTAATTCTAGCTCACCCCTATATTTAACTGAAGACATGCCTACTACTGTTTTTCTGCATAATGATTCGGAGTGGCATAGTCAGATATACATGGACAACAAAATATCTGATGCTCATACAATATATCAATAATTATTGCTGCATCACTCCTCCATACGGGCATGGATGAGGCCATTTAAAGGTGCACCTGTAAAGTGTCAGATATTGCCCAAAATTACATTTGAGACTTCAATCCTGTACCACAATCATTGTAAGATATGGCCGAATGATGTGTGAAAGTTTCATTGAAAAAGAACCCTGCTTTCCTTGTTAGAAAAGCGAAAATTTGCGTCGGCTTTTACAACGAATTACTGTATAACGTGTACGAGGTTTATGAACGTTCATTAACGCTTTTGAGCTGAATGATTATTAATGATAGATATCGTCATACTAAAGGGGCATTTAAAAAAAAAACTAACCCTATTTTATTATTCTCTTACCATAAGCCAAACAACACGGTAGAAGAGAAATGTGGAAGCTCAAATTAATATTTGTGGAGTTAGACACTTTACAGGTGCTCCTTTAACATACTCACCCTTCTTTATTTCAAAATCACGAGCAAGGATATCATGTTGTTTATCATGTTTGTAATAGGGAATCACTTCCCTCTCAAGCCATTGGCTTACTTTGTGATTTCCAGTCAAATTTTACCATGTTGTATATATTGTATCTTTTACGAGAAATAAATAAATGAATGAATGAATGAAATGGATAAAGATAAAATGTCCAAATGTGAAATGACATACCCGAAGTGTGATGGTTTTGCTTGATGAACTGATGGTTGTTGTTGTTGTTGTTTTTCTGAAAGTAAGATGAGATCTGCCACAAAATCAACATTTCAACATCCCCTCCGCCTTTTGCCCCGTACACATCATGATGGTAAGTGGACTAGCTATGGGTTGGGGGCACGGGGTGGCGCAGACCTCCCATCATTAAAGAAAACCGATTTTGAAAACAGTAGAAGAAAATATTGTATAAAATAAAGAAATACAGAGAATGTGGACAATAATTTGAAGAAAAAAAAATTGGGAGAAACTGTTTTAATAATTACATCAATACATAAAGTGTGTCTCCCCCCCCCCCCCCCCCCCTACCAGGTTGATATGTGCAAAAAGTAACGAATGGTTGATACAATGTGTATTGTTGTTATCTGATATGTCCACTAAATAATGTGTGAAAAATTCGTGTTAAATAGATATTACTGTATATGGCGGAGTAATGAGCAAAAATGCAAAGTGCCATTCAATAACTTATTGCACTGTCTTTGTACTCAGTTACGACTATCCAGTGGATAGTTTAATATCTGAACACTTCAATCGTTAATATCTTTTTACGAAATGGTAATTAAAACAACCGAAACCGGTCCCATGTTAATATAAATATAAGAAGGTATGATAGAACCGCTAGAGTTCCAAGTACGTTTTGAGGATTTGGACAATGTTACTAGATCCCTTTAACGACAACCATACTAGTCTCTAAAGTGTCTGTTTGTTTGTTCGTTTATTTTATTTAATCACGGTACAATGGGTAAACAAATTTCGCTTTCAAGTTGTTTTGAGCTATTTTCAGCTACAAGCTGTTTTTTAGCAGGCCCTTTGTAAAACGTTAGAAAATGTGTTGACTCTGATGTTCTAAACATGATAATTAGAAAGGCAGGTAACAAACAATCACAAATGTGACACAGTTAGACATTGTAATACCGAGCAACTTACAAATTCATACTTTGTGGTCACAACGCTGACCTGGAACCAACTCCCAAACGAAGTTGTCGACAGCACATCACCAGAGGTGCTCAGAAATAAGATCAGCCAGAGCCCCCTACGTTTTTAATAAACAAACCAGCGCCCTCTCCTTAATCCGGTACATTATGCATGTTATACCTTGCGATCCGGCACTGTCCAGCAGCTGATTGGGCCATGTACTATAGATGTGCACTGTATCACATTCAGATCCAGATCCAGAACCAAGAGGAAGCAACAACGAATCTCGATTGAATCGGAGTAATTTAGACGAGGATACAAGGAGTGAAACGGTATAAGAAGTAAGTATTTCTTGTTTCATTATTTATTTTATTTATTTTCCGAATCACAATTAAAAACATTACGAACTATAGAAAACATGATAGCACATAATTCATTGAATATGGCAATACAATGGATTCGGAGGGATGGCCCATTGAGCGCCGTCTTTGTAGACATGGCTGATCTTCCATTGGGTCCCTTTAAGCAAGGATAACGTGTGCATGTTTATTACTTATTGATACCGTTAATTATCAAGTCTATTTCCACATCGGAATAAAACAATTTACAACCAACTTTTAAAACGTACAATAAGTGTTTAACGAATTATAACATAATTATATTGTTACACATGTGTAATAAGAAATGGAAACAGATTACAATATTTAAAATGTGGGAGAATAACAAAGGTCATTTGAAGAAAGAAAAAAAGATTTTCCCGCGTAATTAAATTAAGAATAGATATTTTAAAAGGGGTGAACATCCAAAAAGGTCCTTATTCTGTGGTCGACCCATGTATTAAAAAATAACATTATATACAGATAAATTCTAAAAATTTAAGATGAATAAACAACACAGCACAGTAATACATGTCAAAAGAAGACAAAAGAAAGAAACAATAAACAATCAAATCCCCAACAATAAAAACTACTGATGTCTATATCAGTGTGGAAAATGGTAATTTCTCGCAAATATACATATTTATTGAATATGGTATTTTATTTTTAAAACATTTCAAGATATAAATTCACAAACGTCGTTCCGCAGAGATTTCGAAAAAGAGAGCGTTGAAATAGGAACGATTTGTGCGATATTGATGTTTTTACTTTGGGTAAATACAATTCTCGGACATTTCTTGTAACAGAATAATGTAGTAACATCGAGAGTAGCGTAATTTAAGAGGCTAGAGTGTAAAATCGTATCGTAGCATGAAACATACAAACTCCCTTAGAGGAAATTAGAGGGTAAAATCAAGGAGTTTCAAACACCTGTCTGAACATCAATGCATGAACAAAAAGAGTATTAATGACTCTCGCTGCTTTGATCACGATCTGTGATGCCGCCTAAAAATCACTATGATGCGGTAAGAAAGTGATCGATTTACACAAATATTACTCTAGAAAGTACAATTTTGTGTCTTCCAAATTGAAATTATTATGATGTATTAGGACAGTATAAATGAAGATTATTATAGCTTCCCATGCATACACATGGTCAAATATTGGAGAAACAAGACAATAATCTTCGAATACAACTCCTTCTAAAATCCTGATTTCTCAAATTCAGCAAAAATCCTCAAGTCAAGTTTATGTTATTCGTAAAGACAATAAGCTGTTCTTCCTTGTAACTTATATCTTATATGCGGGCGATTGCGGGCATAGCAGAAATTTGATAATTGTGCATGGATAAAATCATTTTATTCCTTTTGCTTGTCTTAATATGCAATATATACACCACGTTATAGCTGGGATTATGGGTTATCAGCGAAAACTGGGAAAATCTTTCATTTAGACATCCATTGTCATTGCTTGATATTGAAGGAATTCAGAAATGTGCCTCATTGTCATAAAGCCTAAATGCATTTGTGGATGTACGCATAACTTGGTGGCGGCATCATAGTTCTAACAATAGGGTCTAGGTTTGAAGTATCTCCTTGTGTTTGAACTATCTTGGTAAAATCTAATTACTGGGACAAAACAACATAAACTCTCCCTTACAGAAGGTTAGAGGGTACAATCTTCATGTAGCATATACAAAATCCTTTAGAGAAGGCTAGAGGGTAAAATCTTTTTATATGTATCATAAAACATAAACAAAAATCCCTTAGAGGAGGCTAGAGGGTGAAGTCTTTATACCATCGTAGGCATAAAACAAAAATATATTTAAGTTTGTTTATATAAGCTCATAAAATTTCATGAAAAGATAAGACAATTGGCATTATATGTGCCTAATCACTTTTCAGATATTTCATTACTCCAATATTATATTGTATAATACATAGACAACTGCACTGCCCTGAACAATGGTACCATAATTTATGTAGGCAAATAATTGTATTAGAGGTGAGGCACTTATTGTAGCATAAAAACATGCAAAAACAAAGGTTGGCTTTTTATACACATAACAAGTTGACATTTTGAGGGGGGTATTTGCGATTCACAAACAGTTTCTGGTAGATAGATAAGGATTGAGATGGTTGATATGACTCTCACGTGAAATTTAACAACGATGTAATTGGAGTTTTACGAGCGAAAAACAAACACGAAAAGATTTAAGAAATCGTCTCTGCACTGCAATCTAAATGCAATTTTAAGATCGAGTCTATTTAATGGTTTTCCTATATCTGTAAATAATCCAATTATAATGTTTTAATTATCGAGTTCACTTGCCAATATACATGTATATTTACAAAATCAACCAAGGTGGTGAAGAATTGGCCACTCTTAAAACCGTACAGATTCGGTGATAACATATTCCACTAAGGTAAAAACAAAACTTTAATGAGCTATTGTATGTTTTCACATGACAATGTGTTTCTTCATTTTAGTGTGTTAGCACTTATCCGTTTTCTTTTACCGCACTAGGAAACGAACCAACGACACTTTACAGCCAAAGGCACATCTACATTTTCAACCATGGAATTCGGTATTTTTCACGCGAGATCCCAACCAGCCTTGAGCGGTTTCCGCTGTCTTCTCGTACTCTCATGGGTGATATTGCTGCCGGGAGCCCATAATTCCAAAATGGCGCCTCCTTGCGTGTCTGCAGAGCAAGATTCGGTACCGCCATTCCGCGCTCCTTCCTCTTTCGTGTCTTCTAGAGGATCACAAGTATCACCCCCGTGCGAGATTAAGCTGAAGAACGCAAGTCTGTATGCGGACTGCGAGGGAAGACATCTCAAAGAAGTTCCAGATTATCTCCCGCATGACATCATCGAACTTAACCTGTACAATAACGAAATTGCCTCGCTCAACAGCACCTCTTTCGCTGGGTTTCCGTTGCTAGAAGTGATCAAACTGACGCAGAACAAGATTGTTACTATCGATAATGACACATTGTCCTCGCTGCCACAACTTAGATCCGTTATGTTGGACTTAAACGAGCTTCGTCAGTTACCCAACCGTTTGTTTTCAAGGAACAAGAGGCTGGACATTATAGATCTATCAAAAAATTACTTTACTGACGTCCCTGTCAACGTCTTGGATCACCACAATAAGTTATCTAGATTTGTATTTAATCACAATAACATTACTAAACTTAACTTTACAGGATCTCCTAGATTGCATATGGAGTACATTCAACTTTGGAAATTGAACATTTCTTCGGTTTGCAGCGATGATTTCATTGGTCTTGCGTCAAGTATTATACATGAGTTTTCATTAAGGTATAACAAACTCACCACGCTACCCGATAGCGTGTTCGAAAACTTGAAATCTGTCGAGAATTTAGATCTCCGAGATAATAGTATAGCAGATTTTAATTTGAACTCTTTTCGTGGTATGACGTCTTTGAGAGTCTTGAACGTCGGCTCGAATATTATCTCATCAATCGACAGATTCATGAACAAATTAGGAATGCAACATCAATCCCACCACTAGAAAACCTGACCATCTCACATAACTTCATCAAAACGGTATCGTCTGGAACGTTCGTTCATCTGGCCCGATTAGAGTATATTGATCTAAGTCGAAACCATATCAATGAATTATCAAAGGATTCTCTTGAGGGTCTCGTAAATTTACAATACCTCGATCTAACTTGGAATTATTTTAAAAACGTCAGTGCCATGATATTTTCGGGCTTGAAACTCCTTCATACGCTGAAACTGGGTAACAATAGATTCACAATTTTGGACTCGGCAAACTTTAATGGAATTACCCCGCTTAAATTTTTGGACTTGTCTTCTAATAACATTGAAATAATCGCGTTAAAAACACCTTGGAATTTACCGTTCCTCAACACCTTGGATCTTTCAAGAAACAACATTTATTCCTTATCGGGCCATCCATTCCGGGGATTTGTCAATCTGAAATGTTTGATTCTTTTAGAAAATGTTATAAAGACTCTTGGACAGAGTGCATTTGCAGGATTGTCAAATATTACTGATCTAAGACTTTTTAGGGTCAGTCCCAAATATGTTTCACCCTTTCGATTCTCTGAGCACCCTCGAAAGCCTAGACTTGTCGCATACTTATTTTGGGAACGATTTGCATATATTTAGCGGTCTAATCTCTCTAACAACTCTAAATATCGCCGATTCGGCTCTGACTGGAGAAAAGTTTGGGCCGAGAAATCGGTCTTTGCTTTGTCCCTTGGAAGAACTTCAAGTCCTTATCCTGCGTGGAAATTCTCTAAATGGCATGTACCCTGGGACATTCTGCGCATTGCCAAATTTAAGAAGACTTGATCTGAGCAAAAGTCGGATCGCGGTCCTTCATCCAGATATATTCAGTGGGTTGCATGATCTGAGAATTCTAGACCTGCGGCAAAATAATATTCAGTTAATTTCAGCTGAACATTTGCGAGATGTTCCATTATTGCAAATTCTTCGCTTAAAATTAAATCAACTTAAAGGAATCGTTGACCAAAACCTATTCACGGGACAGACAAATTTAACTGTTGTTGACTTTACGCAAAATGCAATAACGGGATTCACGGAGAATACTTTCCTTCCTATGGAGACCCTGGTAGTTGCTAAAAACCCAATGTTGTGCAAATGCGATTTGCAGTGGTTCCGGCGGTATATTGATCAGAGTAGCCTGGTCTTGGGGAATGCCAACCGAACTCTCTGCTCCCGCGCTCTCTGGTAAACCGTATCTAACATTTAAACCAGACCAGGTTTGCGGACCACGCATAGACCTTTACGTAGGGACCTCTATGGGGATGTGTCTGTGTGTGCTACTTACCGTGTTAGCATATCGCAGCCGATGGTGGATCAACTACAAGTGCTTCCATCTGAAGCTTCTGGTCGTGGGCTACTACGAGATCGAAGACCTCCGTGAACATCTCGACTACGTGTATGACCTCAACATCATTTTCCCTGATGATGACGAGGCTTGGGTGCTGGGCGAGTTCATTAATTGTGTTGAGCGACACCTCCAGGAATACGACAGACAGCGAATCGTGTGTGGCGCCGACGAGCTCCCGCTCGGAGGAACTCGTCTAGATGCCATCGATTACGTCATCGAGAACAGTTTCAAGACTCTCGTCGTTGTGAGTCTCGCGTCGGTCCACGATTCTCACTTCATGACGCAGCTCCAGATGGCCGTCGAACACATGAACGAGGTCCAACTCGAGAAGGTGGTGCTGGTCTTCCGAGAGGACATCCCTGACAACCAGCTGCCGTACCTGGTGAGGCTGTTCCTCAGCAAGAACAAGCCGTACTTCAGGTGGTCGGACGACAGGTACGGTCAGATCTACCTCTGGCAGAAGCTGACGAAGGTTTTGCGAGTCAACAAGAAAATGAACAGTCTTTTACCACTTTGATATTTCTTAAGAGATGTTTTTGTCATATAACGTACACAAAAAACATATTCATACTTTCTATTCTTAAACTTGATCGCGCTCTTTGGAAGATGGCTCGCGTTTGTCCTGCGAGCCAACAAGAAATGTATAGTCTCTTATTTGATTGCCATCTTTCCTTATTATGTCTTGTAGATATGTAATAGAACACTACCTTCTACAGTTTGAGTCTTCTACAGCTAAAATGTAGGTATATAGACCCGCGTGGTAACTGGTCACCGTGGTCATGATCAAAATGAACACTTTTGAGCGCCTGGTTTACTGAAGTCACAATACTCATATATAATCTTAGATGTATTCATTCGTTCCATGAGGCACACAATGAACAAGTGTGGCAAAACATGTAAGGACACTCGACTTCTTACCAAGCTTCGATTCATTGTAGGTGAATATAGGGGATTAAAGATATACGGGAGTATCCAGGCGAAAACCCCACAACTAAATTTTCAGAATGAACAAATTTTGTTGATTCTGGAAATTTAGTTGTGGGGTTTTCGCTTGGATTTTAATCCATGTGAGAGTAAACTTAGTAAGGAAATCTGAATAAGAATTACTTACCTCTAAGTGCGCGCATTCTTGTGAAATTCTGATTTGTAGAATTATTTTGTCCACATATCGAGGAATCGATATATTATTCAGACGATAAACTGCCTCCGGGCTCAATATCTAACCTATACCATGCAGGCAAGATACCGCTATAAACGACTATTAAAAAACGCCGTGCGGACAACGACTACCATGACAAATATCTGGACCAGCAGTTCTTTAAAGGGACATTCCCTCTTTTGCCTGAAAAAATTAGGAATTGAAATATCTTTTTCGTGAAGTTATAGACCTAAAACTAATAAAACGACAACCAACGGTTAATTGTGCATTTACGTGTATTCACCCAGTGAGGAAGTTCGTACACGGATTCCACATAGTACCACAACGGTATGCGTGACCCATACGTGACCCGCGCTAGCTACGTGACCCGCACACACATAATAATAGCATGACCGAATATTAAACAAAATAACCAAACCTCGCTTAAACTGACTACATGTAATTACATATTATTCATTTTTGAGATTTTTTCCGTGACATACCTTTACAAATGTCGGCTTCACAATACCTTTATAAGAATAAGTACAATATTGTTTTAATATTATGCTAAATCAGTTAAACTCTTTTATTGACCGATATATAGTTTGATTCGTTTTTTATCCGTAGAATCCAAATTACAGGGCTGTTCGATCTAATTTGTTGTGTCATTTGTGTGTGTGTTACATTCATCGCCATCCGTCAACTGGAAACTGTTCAGACGTTATGTAAAAGAGGGACAGTCCCTTTAAAGACCCCCCCCCCCCCTTTTTTTCGAAGCCGATTGTCGCTATCAAGGGTCTCATTTTCTTTAAAAGTAGCCACTGTACAGGGTGGCCCCCAAACAACGGAAAGGGGCACTTCCCAAAATAGAGTAACACAATGATTATGTCAATCGGATAGAGTGTCTTTTCCAATGAAAAATGATACTAAGAACGGTCTTTTTGGTCGTGTAGTTTTTGTTTTAGGGAGCTGTAAGTGACACAATGTCAGGTTCCAATTTTTGTCAATTTTTACTAAGTCAGTGCCTAATAAATCGCACTTACTGCCCGTCATATGCATCGAAGAACGAGCAATACGCGCGCCATTGTTAGTGTGCATTCAGCTGTGTGCCGAGAGAATGGGCATAATTGTTCGAACCTATGACGGGCAGGAAGTCCGATTTATCAAGCACTGACTTGGTAAAAATTGACAAAAAAGGGGAACCTGACATGGTGGCACTCACAGCGCCCTAAACCAAAAATTACACGACCAAAATGACTGTTCTTGGTATCGTTTTTCATTGGAAAAAACACCCTATCCGATGGACATATTCATTTTGTTACTATATTTTTGGAGCTGCCCCGTCCCGTTCTTTTTGAGCCACCCTGTATCAGGGGCGTCGATCCTGGGGGGGCAGGGGGGCGGTCGCCCCCCCCCCCCCCCCAATGAAAATATTGGGGGGGCGAACATATCATTTCGCCCCCCAATAATTCCGAAAATGAGGAAGAAAAAAAACAAGTGATATAATGCCAAAGAGGGGAAAGACACATTTATCAATAATTAATCTTCAAAATAGCCGTTTTCTAGTTTAAAAAGGACTGTAAATCTCTTTTTTTTGTGCCGCGCGCTTTGCGCGCATATACAGTTTCTCATATTGCAAGTTTCATTTTGGTTGCGGGAACTCACATTTCGAAATGTGATGGGCAGTGTAATTTCTCAAACGCACACTTCAAACGTAGTTAATTGAACCCTCACCTATAGATAGCCCACCGTCACAGAATATATAATAATCTGAAATATATCTTTCAGTCAATTCGGTCCATATGCGCTAAACGCAAATCATATTGGAATAATTATCATGTCCCCCCACATTTGAAAGTGGTGAAGATTGTCCCACTCCCTTTGTCATTATGTATGTTTGGTTCCATACTTATACGAGGGACGTTCAATAAGTTCATAGCCCGACATTGAAGGAGCAGGAAGTTGTGTTACCTAATGTTGTGTATGCAATGTTGCATCCTTTAAATATTCAGTGGTGCAAAGCCAGGTCAGCTGTATTCTGTTTCTGTTCTAGACAGGCTGTCATTGCTGCATTGTTCATTAAAATCACGTGGAAATTGAAGCAATGCAAGTTGAGAGATGTGCGCTCCATGACAATGTACCTGCTCACAAGAGCCAGGTGACCCTTCAAAATCCATTGACTGCGGGATGGGGTTGCTGATGCTTCCTCCTTATTCCCTGAACCTGGCATCGTTAGATCTCTTCCCACATATGAAGACACACTCCCAATGTTTTGATTGTCAGGTGGATAACGAGACAAAAGGTGCCAATATACAGGTTTCTGAGGGGTCTTTAAGATACATCTTCAAGGAGGTCCTGGAGGCCCTCCAGAAGAATACCGAAAAGGGCATGGCTGTAGATGAGCATTATATGGATGAATGAACATCCGTCCATATTAATCGATATTGCACCTTAACTCCTTCATGGTCTCAGGTGTGCACCAAATCGCACAATTTCACGCACAAAAATACAAAAGCTCCATACTGTGGGAGGGGGACACCCCCTCCCACACCCTCCCCCGCTTGGTTGCTTCGCTTCCTCGCAATGTCTCCCCTCCAGTTTGGAGAAGTTGTTGACGCCCTTGCTTAGTTTCATGGGAGCCCAATACCCTAGACTATATCGATTATACAGGATCACGTGGATCCATCTCATGCAAGGCTCAATCGTTTCCTCGTTATGCCCTTTAAAAATACCTTAGGAGTATAGGTTCACTATTTTATACAATTTTAACACCCATGATATGAGTTGCAAATGTCTGAAATCTAAAAGCTTCCGGGGGCTCCGCCCCCTGGAACCCCCATTATTGTTCCCAAATGTGGGTGCCCCCCTCGACAATCAGTCTTCGAGCCATCAAGACACTTTCAATGAGCGCATAATAAAACTTCCGGGCATGCCAATGTGGGGCTTTTAGCTCTCTCAGTGGTCAATCTGGAAAATTTTTCAAATTTCGCCCCCCCAATATCAAAAACGGATCGACGCCCCTGCCCTGTATAAAGCAACTTTAAAAATTATACAACGCTGGCTTAAAACCAAAAAACCAGCACATCACCAGAGGTTCCTACGTGTTTACTAAACAAACCAGCGCCCTCTCCTTAATCCGGTGCATTATACATGTTATTCCTTGCGATCCTGCACTGTCCAGCTGACTGGACCATGTACTTTTAGTAGATGTGCACTCATTCAGATCCAGATCCAGAATCAAGAAAAAGCAACAACGAATCCCGATTGAATCGGAGTAATTTAGGCGAGGATACAACGAGAGATACGGTATAACAAGTAAGTAATTGTTATTTCTTTTATTTATTGTTATTTATTTATTGATTTATTTATTTTCCGAAATCACAATTAAAAACATTACGAAGTATAGAAAACATGATAGCACACAATTCATTGAATAACGCAATACAATGGATTCGGAGGGATGGCCCATTACGCGCCGTCTTTGTAGACATGGCTGATCTTCCATTGGGTCCCTTTAAGCAAGGATAACGTTTTCATGTTTAGTACTTATTGATACCGCCTAACTGATTGGTCTGGTAATATATAGTAAGATTACAAATATTTAAAAGGGTGAATTATCTTAATTATCACGTCTATTTCCGCATCGGAATTAAACAATTTACATACAACATTTAAAACGTATAGTGTATAATGGACTATATAAAAGATATATGTTACACATGTGCAATAAGAAATGGAAACAGCTAACAATATTTAAAATGTGGGAGAATAACAAAGGTCATAATGATTTTCCCGCGTACAAAATCAAGAATGTATATTTTAAAAGGATTGAACATTTGTGGTCGACCCATGTATTCAAACAACACAATAATTTATATACAGATAAATTATAAAAATTAAAGATGAAAAAAAAACACAGCACAGTAATACATGTCAAAAGGAGAAAAAAAAAGAAGAAAAAAAACAATCAATCAAATCCTCAAAATAAACAAATAAACTACTAATGTCTAATGGTAATTTCTCGCAAATATACACATTTATTAAATATTGTATTTTATTTCAAAGGGGTAGTACAGTTTTGGTAAGGCTGAGCTTTAGTATCCACACCTGCACAATAACATTACAAAACTAATAGTTATAACTCCACCATGCTCGAAAGGTAAAGAAAATTACAAACGAATAAGTAAAAAGCCTGTTATCATTCAAAAAGAGCTATTAAAACACAAGAGGGCGCTCTCTAAAAAGTATTTGGATCAACCATTTTTCATGTGATGTTTTGTTAAAATAATAATTAAATAGAGAGATCACCAACAACAAAAAACGTAAAATCGTATCGTAGCATGAAAAATAAAAAAAAACCTTAGAGGAAACTAGAGGGTAACATCTAATTACTGGGATAAAATAACATACAACCTCCCTTTATACAGAAGGTCAGAGGGTACAATCTTCATGTAACATATACAAAATCCTTTAGAGAAGGCTAGAGGGTAAAATCTTTATTTATTTACCATAAAACATAAACAAAAATCCCTTAGAGGAGGCTAGAGGGTAAAGTCGCTATATTATCGTAGGCATAAAAACAAAAATATCTTTAAGTTTGTTTATATAAGATCATAAGTATCATAACAAGATACTACAATTTAAGCATTGTATGTGCCTAACACGTTTCTGATATTTCATTACTCAAATATACATAGACAACTGCAGTGCCCTGATCAATGGTACCAAACTTCATGTAGGCTATGCAAATAATTGTATTAGAGGTGAAGCACTTATTGTAGCATACAAAATATATACAAAACAAAAGTTGGCATACACAAAACAAATACGTGCTAATACACACTAAAATGAAGAAACACAATGTCACTAAAATGAAGAAACACATTTGTTTGAGGGGAGTATTTGCGATTCACAAACGGTTTCCGGTAGATAGAAGGGTTGACATGATTGATATGACTCTCACGTGAAATGTAAGATCAAACAACGATGTAATTAGGGTTTTACGAGTGAAAAACAACACGAAAAAGATGTAAGAAATCGTCTCTGCACTGCAATATAAATGCAATTTTATGATCGAGTGTATTAAATGCTTTTCTTATATCTAAAAATAATCAAATTAAAATGTTTTCTTATCGAGTTCATTTGTCAGTATATATTTACAAAATCAACCAATGGTGATGAAGAATTGGCCCCTCTTAAAACAATACTGATTCGGTGATAATATATTCGTCTAAGGTAAAAACAAAACTTTAATAAACTATTGTATGTGTTCACATGACAATGTGTTTCTTCATTTTAGTGTGTATTAGCACGTATCTGTTTTATTTTACCACACTAGGCAACGAACCAACGACACTTTACAGCCGAAGCCACATCTTCATTTTCTACCATGGAATTTGGTATTTTTCACGCGAGATCCCACTCAGCCTTGAGCGGTTTCCGCTGTTTTCTCGTACTCTCATGGGTGATATTGCTGCTGGGATTCAATAATTCCAAAATGGCGCCTATTCGCGTGTCTGCAGAACAAGCTTCGGTACCGCCATTCCGCGCCCCTTCCTATTTCGTGTCTTCTAGAGGATCACAAGTATCACCCCCGTGCGAGATTAAGCTAAAGAACGCAACTCTGTATGCGGACTGCAAGGGAAGACATCTCAGAGAAGTGCCAGATTATCTCCCGGATGACATCACCGTACTTGACCTGAACATTAACGAAATTGCCTCGCTCAACAGCACCTCTTTCGCCAGGTTTCCGTTGCTAGAAGTGATCATACTGACGCAGAACAAGATTGTTACTATCGATAATAACACATTTTCCTCGCTGCCCAAACTGAGATCCGTTATGATGAACCTAAACGAGCTTCGTCAGTTACCCGATCGTTTGTTTTCAAGGAACGAGAGGCTGGACATTATAGATCTATCAAAGAATTTCTTTGCTGACGTTCCTGTAAACGTCTTGGATCACCATAACAAGTTATCTACATTTGTATTTCATCATAATAACATTCCTAAACTTAAGTTCACCGGATCTCCTCAATTGGATATTGAGTACATTCAACTTTGGGGATTAAACATTTCTTCGGTTTGCAGCGATGATTTAATTGGTCTTGCGTCAAGTACTATACATGAGTTTTCATTAAGGTATAACAAACTCACTACACTACCCGATAGCGTGTTCGAAAACTTGAAATATGTCGAGAATTTAGATCTCCGAGATAATAGTATAGCAGATTTTAATTTGAACTCATTTCGTGGTATGAAGTCCTTGAGAGCTTTGAACGTCTACTCGAATAAGATCTCATCAATCGACAGATTCATGAATATCACGAATGCAACTTTAATCCCACCACTAGAAAACCTGACCATCTCACAGAACTTTATCAAAACGGTATCGTCTGGAACGTTCGTTCATCTGGCCCGATTAGAGTATATTGATCTAAGTCGAAACCACATCAATGAATTATCAAAGGATTCTCTTGAGGGTCTCGTAAATTTACAATACCTCGATCTAACTTTTAATTCTATTCAAAACGTCAGTGCCAAGACATTTTCGGGCTTGAAACGCCTTCGAACGCTGAAACTAGGTAGCAATGGATTCAAAATTTTGGACTCGGCAAACTTTAATGGAATTACCCCCCTTAAGTTTTTGGACTTGTCTTTTAATAAGATCGAAAGAATCGCGTTGAAAACACCTTGGAACTTACCGTTCCTCGACACCTTGGATCTTTCAAGAAACAGCATCGATTCCTTAACGGGCCATCCATTCAGGGGATTTGTCAATCTGAAATGTTTGATTCTTAGTGGCAATCCTATACAGATTCTTGGAGAGAGTGCATTTGTAGGTTTGTCAAATATTACTGATCTAAGACTCTCTTTATTAGGGACAATCCCAAATATGAATCCCCCTTTCGGTTCTCTGAGCACACTAGAAAGCCTAGACTTGTCACATACTTATTTTGGGTATAATGTGCATGTGTTTAGCGGTCTAACGTCTCTAGCAACTTTAAATATCGGCGCTACGGCTCTAACGGGAGAAAAGTTTGGGCCGAGGAATCATTCCTTGCTATGTCCCATGGAAGAACTTCAAGTCCTTATCCTGCACGATAATTCTCTAAACGACATGTTCCCTTGGTCATTTTGCTCATTGCCAAATTTAAGAAGACTTGATCTGAGAAAAAGTCGGATCGAGGTCCTTCATCCAGATATATTCAGTGGGTTGCATGATCTGAAAATTCTCGACTTGCGGCAAAATAACATTCAGCTTATTTCAGCTGAACATTTACGAGATGTTCCATTATTGCAAATTCTTTACTTAAAATTGAATCAACTTAAAGGAATCGTTGACCAAAACCTATTCACGGGACAGACAAATTTAACTTTTGTTGACTTATCGCAAAATGCAATAAC
This sequence comes from Echinarachnius parma, assembly GCA_037951105.1. Taxonomy (NCBI): domain Eukaryota; kingdom Metazoa; phylum Echinodermata; class Echinoidea; order Clypeasteroida; family Echinarachniidae; genus Echinarachnius; species Echinarachnius parma. Next base: position 108,585 of record JBAMJV010004774.1, on the reverse strand, counting down.
GGGATTCACGGAGAATACTTTCCTTCCTATGAAGACCCTGGTAGTTGCTGAAAACCCAATGTCGTGCAAATGCGATTTGCAGTGGTTCCGGCGGTATATTGATCAGAGTAGCCTGGTCTTGGAGAGTGCCAACCGAACTCTCTGCTCCGAAAATTCGATTCCCGCGCTCTCTGGTAAACCGTATCTAACATTTAAACCAGACCAGGTGTGTGGACCACGCATTGACCTTTACGTAGGGACCTCTATGGGGATATGTCTGTGCGTGCTACTCACCATGTTAGCATATCGCAGCCGATGGTGGATCAACTACAAGTGCTTCCATCTGAAGCTTCTGGTCGTGGGCTACTACGAGATCGAAGACCTCCGTGAACATCTCGACTACGTGTATGACCTCAACATCATTTTCCCTGATGATGACGAGGCTTGGGTGCAGGGCGAGTTCATCGAATGTGTTGAGCAACACCTCCAGGAATACGACCGACGACGCATCGTGTGCGGCCCCGACGAGCTCCCGCTCGGAGGAACTCGTCTCGATGCCATCGATTACGTCATCGAGAACAGTTTCAAGACTCTCGTCGTTGTCAGTCTCGCGTCGGTCCACGATTCTCACTTCATGACACAGCTCCAGATGGCCGTCGAACACATGAACGAGGTCCAGCTCGAGAAGGTGGTGTTGGTCTTCCGAGAAGACATCCCTGACAACCAGCTGCCGTACCTGGTGAGGCTGTTCCTCAGCAAGAACAAGCCGTACTTCAGGTGGTCGGACGACAGGTATGGTCAGATCTATCTCTGGCAGAAGCTTACTAAGGTCTTGCGAGTCAACAAGAAAATGAACAGTCTTTTACCACTTTGATGTTTTTAAAGAGATGCTTTTGTCATATCAACGTACACAAAAAACATATTCATACTTTCTATTCTTAAATCTAATCACGCATCGAGATATTCAGACGATAATCTGACTCCGGGCTCTGATTAGTCTAGGTTCTATACTGTGTTTACACCTTTCCCCAATATATCGCGTAACCCGGTGCATCTGTACGCCCGGTGAATCTGGTTCACCGGGCGTACAGATGCACCGGGTGTACATACGCGTATATGGGGGAAAGGTGTATACAGAGTATATAACCTAGACTAGGCTCTGATATCTAACTGTACCATTTTTTTTGTATATTTGCATCCTATAATATGCATAATATGTTGATAGTTAGCGTTTGATTTGTATTATTGTGTTTACTCTTTTGTAGTTTTGATTACTTTATATAGTTTTCTTATTATTTTATTTGTTTACCATATTTCTATTACTTTGTTTTACGGCATCTCTGAAAAACAACCTAGTTGACTGATTGAGGGCTTTTTACCGTGTTCAAATAAAATAAAACAAACAAACCAAACAATAAACCGCTAACGATAAACACCGGCATGACCGCGCGGACAACGATTACCACGAAAAATACCTGGACCAGAAGTTCATAATTATTTTCTGGACCAGTCCTGAACGTGTTAATGTACCATCAGCATAGGTTTTATATTAGTGTTAGAGGCGAATTGAGCATAGTTGTTTCAAGGGTTAAAAGATGGGGTGGGGCATTGGGGAGGGGGCACTCACATATATTGGCAATACGGGTATGTGCCGCTTTGAAGACCCCCTTTCTCGGAGCCGATTGTCGCTCTCAAGGGTCTCATTTTCTTCAAAAGTAGCCACTCTACAGACCTATGAATACAAAATAGCCGCTCTTTAGACATTTCAGGAAAATACATTAATGCATAATGCACTTAGTTTACGCCACTACATGTATAAATGCATTCATTAAAGAGGCAATTTTGTGAGCCTCCAACCAAAATATGGTCAAGTCATCTTGCATCCTTTAACAGCTAAGCGACAGTATTAATTACAAGTTATTACCGGACCGCCCAATAATTCCCGCCTATGGTGACTGATAAGACGTTTGGTGTACACATACATAAAGTATATCGTACAGGATAAAGCAAAATTCCCCTGACTGCATCCAAATCTGCCCCTCCCTTCGCTAGTAATTTACTGTATATTGATATCATGATTAAACATGTATTTGGGAGTGTTGTTTTTGTGATAGAAGACGTCCGAAATGTAGAAGCATGACATGAATTTGCAAATTACCAGCTTATATCATAATCTCACATGTAATTCTAGCTCACCCCTATATCTAACTGAAGACATGTCTACTACTGCTTGCATAATGATTCGGAGTGGCATAGTCCGATACATGTACAACAAAATATCCGATGCTCATGAATACAACATATCAATAATTATTGCTGCATCACTCCTCCATACGGGCATGGATGAGGCCATTTAAAGGTGCACCTGTAAAGTGTCAGATATTGCCCAAAATTACATTTGAGACTTCAATCATATACCAACATCATTGTAAGATATGTCTGAATGATTTCCTGGTTAAAAAAAGAAAATTTGCGTCGGCTTTTACAACGAATTACTGTCTAACAAAAAAACTAACTCTATTTTATTATTCTCTTACCATAAGCCAAACAACACGGTAGAAGACAAATGTGGAAGCTCAAATTTATTTTTGTGGAGTTAGACACTTTACAGGTGCACCTTTAACAATACTCACCCTTCTTTATTTCAAAATTACGAGTAAGGATATCATGTTGTTGATCATGTTTATAATAGGGAATCACTTCCCTCTCAAGCCATTGGCTTACTTTGTGATTTCCAGTCAAATTTTACCATGTATATTATATTGTATCTTTTACGAGAAATAAATAAATGGATGAATGAATGAAATGGATAAAGATATAGAATGTCCAAATATGAAATGACATACCCAAAGTGTGATGGGTTTGCTTGATGAACTGATGGTTGTTGTTGTTGTTTTCTGAAAGTAAGATGAGATCTGCCAGAAAATCAATATTTCAACATCCCCTCCGCCTTTTGCCCCGTACACATCATACTGGTTAGTGGGGTAGCATGGATTGGGGACACGGGCCGGGGCATAGATCCCTAATTATTAAAAAAAATGATTTTAAAAACAGTAGCAGAGAAATATTGTACAAAATAAAGAAATACAGAGCATGTGGCCAATAATTTGAAGAAAAAAAACATTGGGATAAACTATTTGAATAGTTACATCAATACATAGAGCGTGCCCCCCCCCCCCCCACCTCCCCCCCCCCCCCCCCCCCCCCATCACACGTCCTGTAAGTTGCGCGCCTCCATTACTCCAACTACACATTTTAATAACTCTTAGAAAATGGAATTATATGCACGAGTTGAGTTTTAAATACATTTGGGATTATTCTTTTTTTTTAAGACGAACTTTCGAAAAGGATGAGGTAAATTTTGATACTGATAAGGGGCACCGATCTTCTAGCATCTCAATATTTAATTTCTGAGTTCAAAAGCCAAAAAATAAAATGTCATTTTGTTAAACAAAACAAAAAATCCCTGGCATTTTCGTTCTACAAAAAGAATTACATTTCTTATTCTGACGATTATAGCTTCTTCTTTATCTTCCATGCGTGAAATGTGATGTACATCTCCGCTTAATTTGGTATTCAGTTTCACTTCTTTGTTTGTTACACGTGATAAAAGTTAATCTTTAATATTCGATCATTATGTTCTGATTTAAATTTGTAAGATTTAATTAGGATATCAATTGCGAAGTTAAAAATCAAACAGTTGATAGTTTATTGGCAGTTTCATGGAAGATAGGTAAGAAAAATACAAACCTCTTCTTTCAAAAACCTCTATATTTAGCACTAAATATATCCCAAATCCCGCCTGATAGATAATTCAATTTTCCAATTCAAGCACTGTGCCAGAAATCTATTCGATTTCAATAAATATGATGTGTTTCCTAATCTGTTTATTTGTGCTTATATACTCAATCAAGAGGTAACACAAATGTGATTCGTTTATTCATTGATGACGCTGGTTATCTAGACCCCTTTTCACTTTATTAATCTAAGGTTTCTGTTTAATTTTAGTAACTGCGTCTGTAAGACCTCGCATTGTGAATTCTACATTTCGACATTGTTTTAAGAGAAAAAATATATCCATATTAATAGAAAGACATACATGTTATAAACAAATCGATGATTATATAAGTTTCGTTCATTATCTACATTACATGTTGTAATGTAGGTCATATCGTTTATGAAAAGGCATCGTAAATCATGTCTTGCTGATTGTGAATACAAAATTGTAATGATAGTTTTGTTCATGAACTAAAACATGCTATATAATAAAAGAAGGCCACATCTTAGGAAATAACATCGTAAATCATGTCTTGCAGATTTGTTTTCCCGGAAGAAATGATTTCAGGTCAAAATGGGTTTTCTTGATCAACTCTCACCACAAAGAGACCCTAGCAAATGAAATCAACAACTCCTGAAAAACGACCTCGAAATTATAGTCCTGTTTTTTCCTATAACGTGTTAACATTTTGGCGACAAGGCTGATAGATGTCTACAGGAAAATGGAACATCTTTGCTTTTCTATGATTTCATGTTTTAAGTGTGCGAAACTGTACCCTTTTTTATTAGCCTATTTTGTATGTTTGTACTGTGGGTCTTTGATCAAAGGTTTATTTGTTGCGATCATATTTCTAAAAGCAGATTAAAGACTGTTAGATGTAAATAAGACGTTCCTTTTCGGCTCTTATCTACGATATTATGTCATGTTAAGTGTTGGGTTTATAGTTAATTATTAACATGATAAATCGGATAGAGGCTGATATTGTGATCACGAATAACGTCTGCTGCTCATTCATATTTTGATATTTAACATGTAATCTTATGAGTTGTGACCAAAGTTTAATGCGGATGGAATAGTTATGTGGATAGCATAACATAATTTGAATGTTCCTGCTTCATTAATGTTAAGACATTTTGGTCACATGTGACGAAGTGAACGGCTGTCTTCCTCCCGTCTTCATGTGATAACGATGTATTTGATGCGTCCATGTTCCCCAACAACATAGTTCACCTGTTGGAAAACATGTCTCATAATTCTATATTGCTCATGTACAGTGTTATCCACCTGCTTATGCAAGTATATATCATAATCATATAAGCATTGTTAGCTTTTCATACGAGTGTTTTTTAAACAAACATGACTTGTAAAACATTCTCGTGTCTCGCCCATAATGATTTTCAATTATCAAGATAATTGCGTCTCTAGACAATACAATATAATAAGGGCTGTATTATACTAAATCCAAGCGAATAAGAAATGTGTTCTGTTTAAAATAAAGACGTTGTCATGGAAACCAAACATAGGGCAAAGCACTTTTACCCCTAAGCATTTGCCGAACTTTCGGCCACCCCAGTTAAACAAAGATAAAGAAAGGCGGCGAAAAAAACAACAGTTGTTTCATCTTGCTGAAACAACCCTGCTCGATCAGCGACAGTTTTCATTTTCCGATTCGTTGGGGAATTTTTTTAAAGAATAAGTGTGATGCATAATTATAATGAAGATGCCCCCTCCACCAGGCCGTCATGTAACACCCCCTACATGACCTTCTCCGAACTTGTGATACCACTGGTATATGTGCAAAATTATTAAATCTAACATTTAATATGACTGTGTACAAAAAATGTGTCTATTTAGTAGACCTTAAATGTTAAAGCTAACATTGTGTTAAAAGTAACAGTTTATATTGGGAATATGTTATAACATATACATTTAAGAATATGTCAAAAATGTAAGATCTCAAAACAGAGCCTTCGAGAAATTGAAGCAAAATTTGTATGCCTATATCAGTTCATGTCTCAGAGACGCCTACTATACTAGAAGTCTAGCGTTTTCCAGGTTAGACAGAGGGTATTGTGTACTTGCGCCTTTTCAACTACTATAACCTTTTCGACTCTTTGAACCTTTGCAACTAACCTTTTTCGACTAAAATAATTGCAAAGTCTGCGTTTTCTCGCGATATGTAACTAACTATATATATATATATCCTAAGGCCAAAAATATGTTTTATGTTTGTTGTGTTATATATGTCTGGTAAATCTTTTGCCCGGAAATTAGCGAAAATTGACATAATTCAGGACAGGACGCAGAGAGTAATCAAGACCACATTGATTGACATCAATTACAACGAACCTTGACTTGTTTTTATATTAACATAACATGGACTATCGAGACGCATGATACGTACCTGCCCGTAGGTCTTATTTACTGACTCATTGAACAGTGTTGAATGTCTTGTTTTGTGACGAAATAGAAGGGTGAGAAAGTTATAAAGGGGGAAGGATAGACATGTGTGAGGAGAGAGAAGGGAGGAGAAACAATGAGATTGAAAAGGAGTGGGAGTGGGATCTAGTGAGGCTGTGGTCATACGATGCGTGCGATCACCTGCAACTTACAGCCTGCAACAAGACAATAGAAGTTATGAAGGGCAGATCATGTCCAAAATAACCAAACGTCACAATGGAATGCGAGCGAAAAAGACACATTCGATTCGGTCAAATAACCTGTGCACTTATTATCTATAAGCCTGTGCGGTCAAGCTATGAAGGGTTTATTTTGTATAGCTGCAGTACGGAGCTGCAGTGAAAATGTTATGTACAACATGGTTATGCTTTAGTTTGACAATATCTGCCTTTCATATGCACAATCGACCAATTGCAGCTCATCGCAACCCATCGCAAGCACCGTGTGACCACCGCCTTATTGTCCAAATCCACAAATCTTCCCCTTTCGTTAAAAATATATTTGTTCACTTGAAGTGATCGGATTTTAATTATCCACTGGAAAGTTATAACTGTGTACAAAGTCAGTGCAATGGGAATAGCGATTAGCACTTTGCATTTTCGCTCATTACTTTGCCAAATAACATATTTAACGTGCTCGAAAGATGAAGGGGGTAGGTGGAGGTGAAAGATTGAATGGGGGAGAGGTGAGGGAGGTAAATAAGGGAGGGTGCGAGAAGAAATTAGATATAAAGAGTTAAGTCCTACCAAGAAGTTATTCGATTTTGGGCCAACGATCTAATGTTGAACTTGCGTTCAAGAGCTCTTGGATTATCGCTTGAGTCACCTTGCTTTATATTTCCAGCGAATAACCGATCGATTGAATTCCCTTCCTTGGATCGATGTTATCATTTCTGCGTCTTCTCTTCACGCTCGCATTGTTTGAAACAATGGTGAATAATCATAAAAAACAGCTATTAAAGTGAATATAATATTAAAGAGGTATACGGTTGTTTTCCTCTTGCTAAGAAAAGTATGAAACCAGCTTTGATCTTCAAAATATGTTCTTCTTTTTTTTAGATATTTATGATTTCATTTGAGAACAAATCCTGGTCATCCTTTCAACTGTCTGCAAACCTATGTTGTACTTGGCTAAATAACATTAATTTAACATGAACTTTCAGTCTTTCATAAATGACTCATTGTACATAATACGATCACCGAAATATATTTGATCAACCATTCGTCAGGTTTTGCATAAGTCAACATGAATTTTCAGACTTTTCATAAACGTTGCATCAGGGACATGAAACCCCCTTTGTAATAGAAAACATTAATGATTTAAATCCACATTTCATAAACATCAAAGAAACTAACGGCTTTCAAAACTTAGAGTTAAGTTAAACTTAGGATCTTTGTGAAACACCGCCCTGATGCATGGTCGCTGTTCTCGTCCTTATCCTTATCATTATGAGGGGGGAAAAGCAAACTTTAATATTTCGCTAAAAATATTATAACACGTGTTTGTGATAAACAGCCGGAAGAGCCACGAAGTTTGCTCGGAAATTGGATAAGATTGATAATGTATTTTCACGTTCCTCTCCATCTTTGTTCGCGGCACATTTTCTCAGTTTCGAAAACCTCGATGCGAACTTAAAGGAAGATTGTTATAAAAAGACATGCTACATGAATATTGTATAGCGCGTGTATTTAAAGGCAGGAAACATTAATGTTGTGAGGCAGGCTAATATTGTTAGCATTTTTGGAGAGCTGTAAAAACTCAATCGAAACATGTGGACTTTGCATTTTTTAGGAAACACCGCCAAACTGTTTTATTTTATATGTGAAAGAGATACGTTTTAGCTATCCATCCCATAACAATTTAAAGAAAAGTATCTCTTTAGAGATTGTATCTATTTGAAAAGTAAAACAATCGCTATAATTCTCTCCGGATATGTAGGGATGTTAATTAAGTTCCAAAGAAAACTGCAGTAAGTGCATACAATCAATCGAACAACTATTTTGGATGGATGAGTTTTCACATTCGCATAAAATGTCTTTAGAATATATATCGTTTATTTGTTTAATGCTGGTTACCATTACTCTGTCCCTTTTCGCATGCAGAACTAATGCATTTATTTATGATGCTGGTTCATCATCAATCAAATTAAAAGAAGGCAAGAGATTAACGCAAATTTAACAAAAGGTGTAGTTAAAACAAGGAAGCATTTTTTTTGTATGTTATACTTGGTAGACATTTTATGTCTTCAACATGTTCGGTTGTTGAAGTTGCTGCTGTAGTTGTTGTTGTTGTTGTGTTGTTATTTGATGGCAATCAGTCAATTGTCAATAATGTTGCTAATCATATTTCTCTTCACTATTCCTTTTATTTTCTATACAATATGTCATAGATCAACAAATAAAAAATAAAAACATTCCCTGCAGGCTATAATGACAAAATAATGTAACAAAACGTGGAATTAAAACAACACAAAAACATCTTTGCTAAATGTTACTTGGTAGACATGTCATGTTTTCATCATGTTCAGCGATTTGTAGATAAGTCTCGAAACAACCAGCATTCCCTACAGGCTATAAAGACGTGATGCTCGTATTTGTTTGTGTTAATGTCACATTCTAACCACTTTTATTTGCAGGATTTATTTTTAGCCATTTTAAAACTTAATCTTTCCATCGATTAGATTAGATTATATCCCTCATAAGATCGTTTTACCATTGTATTTGACAAATGATAGTTTTGGACAACACGCGCAATCCCCGCGCAATCATGTGACCGGGCTGTTAGCAAAAAATTAACACTAAAAGTTCGTTACGCGTTCGTCCCATAGATCATGTGTTTAAGGAAAATGCACACGCGATCAAATTTGTGCAGTACTCTATGGCGCACACGTTCTAGTCACGTGATTGACATTACTGTGGTAAAAACTAACACCCTGGGAAGAAGAACGCCAAGACAGCCAATAAGCACATCCGTGGGAGCGCTAGCACGCATTCATCGCGTATGTGCGCAACTGCCAGCGCGTTGGTGCGCACTCAGTTTTGCGTCTTTGTGATTGTGTGCGCAAAATAACAATGACTTTAAGCGTATTAGATGCGCCGTGGTTCTGGGGGCTCATACTGGCTTCATTAATGTCGATTGATTTTTATATCAAAATTTACAAGCGATTTTATGAAATATTCAGAGATTATCACTTATTTTGCTATAAGCTGAACACAATCACTGATATTGATGAGTGATATAAAACAACTAACGAATGTGCTTGATTGTGATAGGCAATCTATTACCTCGGTGGGCTCAAAATGACTATTACCCTCAGCTACGCTTCGGGTAATAATCATTTTGAGCCCACCTCGGTAATAGATTTGACTATCACAAGAAGCCCATTCGTTAGTTGTATATAATTTAACTGGCGTCTAGGTTTCTGGAACAATCCAATACATTAGTTTAAGGGGAGCAAGACATGATATGTAGAACATTAAGCACACTGACAATACGTTCGTGTGATTTTGGTTTTAATGATATTCGATTTTGGATAAAGCATTCAAGTGTACAAATTGAATGAATAATGATTATAAGAATAAGATTCGTTATAAATTAAAAACATTGAGAGAAAGAATATAAGAAACAAACAATTATTACCTAACGTAGAGACATTTTACGGCATACATGAACACGAGTTTCTAGTTCACACAAAGTCATATTACGCAAACTAAAAAAATTTAAAAAAATCAATTTTAAAGAAGGAAGAAATTGATGCAGAAATTGATAGCCAAAGGGCGAGGGTCGATTGGGGCTACTGGAAATCCCACCAACAAAATGGTCTTAGACACTATGCTGGTAGGGCAGTTTGCAATATCACACAATCACGCTTTTAGCCAAGGACCGTATCATAAGTCATTAACAATAATGGAGACAGATAAACGGAAAATATTATAGTGAAACTACAAATAATGAGAAAATATACAGTACTATTGCAAAAAAAGCAAAGTAAAGGGGCCGCTTTCTCGTTAATGGAAATGGCCCTTACATGGTCTCATAATTGTTTTTAAAATGAATTCAGATAAACTGTATGAAATGGTGATGATAATAAAACAAAAAGTATTTTTACAGAAAAGTAGCAAAAGGGCGAGTTTCGAGTTCTAGCCAAATGAAAATGTCCCCAACAACACAGCGTTTGTAGCCATAATGCTTGTAGGGCAGTTGCAATTTTGCAGTCATACTTTTTGCTCATGAAGACGTTTCCATTCGACCACGGCTAACCCCGATATGCAATTGTGGAAATGTACCATACAAAGTTGTCACCTAGACTAGTATAGCGCCAACATGAGTTTCGCTAAAATCAGTCCTCGTTCCAGACATTCATGGACAGTTGTTTCGTCAGAAGTCCATATTATGTCACCCAATATGTTCCATTAGTAAATCTTTTGAAGACTTCAGTCTGCAAGTCATGTTATCGTTTTCAACAAAAAAAATACGACAGGCAAGACGTCATGTGAAATTAGGATAAAATACTCACTTTTAACTCATTTAAGGATAATTATTACTGAGTCTGTTCGAGCAAAGGAATTGTTTAATCAATGGGCTGATCCTAAATATACATCTGATATTTTACATTTTGACACGGAAGTTACCGTACGTGTCGCTATACCATTATTTAAAATTGTACTGATTGAGTACTGGTATACAATTCTATTCCTAGTTAGTTATTCATACCAAGTTATACCAACAAACAATATCACAATATAACATGTTATCTACAAGTAATTGAACTCAACACTGGATACAACGTTTAACAATAGTATAATATACAACATCCTAAATAAAAGGCTATAGACAATTAGGTGCCTCTATTGTTCATAAACCAGAATTGTTCTAAATTAAAAGGTGTCCCTTTATCAGACCGAATCGCTGTAAAGGGGTTTAAAACTTGTAATTGTATATACATGTATTTCCATTGACAAATAAGACAGTTCTAAGTTAAAATGAATTCTTCATAAATCCACTTAGTTTTACCATCACATTATACAAGCTTAGAATCAGGATCATGGTCATGTAATTCGCAACCACGATCGGGTACTTGACTCCGATTGCTTGATCACGTGATATGTGTGTAAATGTTCCGAAAACGATATCACGTTCAACTTGGCAGGCGCAATGTCCATTTACACGTCATCAAGAGCCAGCTTGCTTCTTTTTTTCCTTCGCCCTCTTTCTTCGTTTCTTCCATCTTTTCAACACTCTGTAACAAAAATTCAAGTTACAATAATACAAATATTAAAACAAAATATGTTGATAAAACATACTTTACATCGCTGTATAATTTTAGATTTATAAAGAAATTACAAAATTGGTAAACAAATATATGAAAGCTGTTTATACCAAAAAACACAGTTACTAAACTTTGGAAACGGCAGCATGCAAAACATCTTTAAAATAAACGCACCTCCCTGAAATATGTTTAAGGCAATTTATAGTGGAGGGGGAGTGGAGGCAGCGCAAACAAGGAAAGAACTGTATATCACATGTAAGGAGATAAAAACTTACATATTTCCCATGTAAGCTACAGCCACCAGAGCAGCCACAGAACCGATGCCAACGGCGCTGGATTCTCCGCCGGCTCCAGCCCTACGGTTTGACGGAACCATTGGCTGAACACCTGGGGGAACGGAATGCAAATCATCTTAATAATTACAGATCATTACGGATTTGCCCTCGATTCACAATAGTAAATATCACTTGTGTCGTCATCATCGTTATCATCATCACTATCATCGTCGTCGTCGTAAAGATCGTTAACACAACTTTAATATTATCATCGTCTTCATCTCCATCATCATCATCATCATCATCATCATCATCAATACATCCAACACATATGGCGTGCATTACGTGTTTAATACATCGATTTTAAACTCACTTTGATCGATACGGCAAAATATATACCACTGCATCATCCACATCAAATCTATATACAGAAACGACAACAATCACTATACCACTAAACACTTATAAAAAATAAAAAGGACGCCACCTCCACCACCGCCACCAGCAAGGATCACCACTCCCAACACCTTTCACATTTACCTGCCACCAAGCACCACCACCAACATAACCATTACAAAACCGCCAATGACTACCACTCTCAACACCTTCCATATCTAACTGTCAAAGCACTATCCCCACCTTCACCACCACCTATACCATCACCACCACCCCTGCCACCAACACCACTACCACCACCAATCATTAATACCTCCAACACCACTGCCATCACCATCACCACCACCACCACTACCACGTGTGTCTACCTCATCTACAATATCTTCGAATTCGACCACATCCACCACCGCTTCCAGTGTACCACCCATACTTACGTTGGCCATACATGGGCATGCCCATTCCAGCGTCACCCTGTACCCCTTGAACCTGTTGCTGGGGGTTGGCGTGAACCTGTTGTGCGGGTTCTGGTCCATGGAGAATTGAAGAAACACAATATTATTCATATTGGTATTGAAAGTACCAGTATACATAATTAGCATGGGGAAGGAATGTTTCGTTGTGCTATATTGAGATATTTTGTTTTGATTTCCTTTAAGTTTACTTTAAAAAGACGTGTGAGTGAGTACCTATGTGAACATACAGATGGCATCATTATTTATGTTACAACGTAGGAAAGGAAAAAGTAAACGTTTTTCAAGATTGATTTACATGAAAGTTTGTTGTTCGTTTTGCTAACATTACATAATGTTGTCAATGTAAACAAATATAACAACGATAGATGTCTTTTATGCACGATAAATTATAATTGATAAAATTAGTTTTGTTTTTCTCTCTGGATTATTTTTAACACAATTGTCATTATAATGATAGGATACTCACCCACAGGAGCCGCCACACCAACCGGTGGGGGCGCTGCAGCAGGTTGTTGTGCCACCGGTGGGGCTTCTTCAGGAGGCAGTTCTCCGCAGTTGCCGTCTCTCTCACATGGTACTGACTGGGACGACCTTCCCGGACACGCCTCAGCGAATTCTGTAAAGATAGCGCCACGAGCATAAAGGAGAGTCCAAACAAAATATACACGATTTATTTTGACTTGTATTGTGAACATGGCCAAACATTCGACACGCTGGCATGACAGTAATTTTAGTTGTTCAATGCCTCCTTCATTTCTGACGATTCTGTCAGTATGTGTATTAATATACAAATGATGCATGATTTTTTTACCGGACGCATGAAATTTTTTACCGGACGCATGAAATTTTTACCGGACGCATGATTTTTTTACCGGACGCATGACTTTTCATGCATCCAGTACAATTGTCTGCACAAATTTTGCTCTCAACCAATCAGATTGCAGGGATTTATCAACCCATTCTATAATAGCATTAATCACAGCAAGATTAACTTGCAACGAGATCCATAAGCTTCCTGAGCCTAAGGTATGATTGAGGAGTACCTTCGAGGTCACTGAGTGGTCAATGTGTGATCGATATGAGTGGTCAATATAAGTGGTCAATGTGTGGGCATTACCTGCGTCTCTTATGCTGTAGGGGCACTCCCGGTACCGGTAGCAGAAATCAGATCCCTCTTCGCATCTTGTCCAATATGCCCAAGATCCCCACGATAGCAACCCTGCATATGGAGTACAGAGGCCATGACGTCATAAAAACACTTTTTTTTGAATTTTCAAATTTGAACTTCATTTTCAGAAAGAGCATAACAAATAAAGTCTAAATACTGAAAATCAAAAGAAATGGTTACGTATTGGCTGAGATATGCCCATCTGAATGAATTTTACTTCAATGGGTAATCAGTGTTATAGTGCACTGGTTCATAAATGTATGAACCAGTGCACTATAACACTGATTGCCCATTGACACAAAAATCATTCGGATGGGCATATCGCAGCCAATACGTAACCTATTCCTTTGATTTTCGGTATTTGGACATTATTTGCTATGCTCCTTATGAAAATGAAGTCCAAATTTGAAAATTCTTAAACAAATGTTTATGACATCATTTATGACATCACACTTCACCACTCTGAAAATGTGGGCATTCTCTTCGAAGACGTGCCCACGACTTGGTATGCATGACTAAAAGAACCCATGTTCTACTTTCTATAGAGTTATATGCATTTTGTATAGCGCATCGGTTTGTTTAGTCATGCATGCCAAGTCGTGGGCACGTCTTCAAAGAGAATGCCAGCTTATCAATCAATCAAACAACCAATCAATCAATCAATCCATGAGTCAACAAATCACGAAATCAATAGATCAATCAATTACTACATCGATTTATAAAATACAGTTATCTTGTTGACCGATCAATCATTAAAGTGATCCAGTAACTTTGTAAAATTCAACCAAAGTTTTCACATTTCTCTTGTACCTTGTTGATTGGCTTACGGTAACAAAATAATGTAATAGGTTTTGATTTTTTTTAAATTAATTTTAGAGCGTTTGTAGACTCTTTCGACCGAAGTCAAGAGTATCCGAAAGTCGGAGACTAAATCCTCCATAGTATCCAAATTCGTATACTTCACGCCAACGATCGGGATGAAATCAGACATCGATTTAGTCTGTATCAACTAGGTATATTCAGATTTTCCTTTTTTTATGAAAATCTGGCATAATTATCATTCTCAAGCATCTTCCAATAATATTGGTATACGAGTGAGGTCTCAAATATCACTTTTGGGGAGAAATATAAAGTTAATAGATCACTTTTAAATCCAAATCCAAATATCAAATCCACTTACGTAATACCTATTCATCAGGGGGGGTGAATGAATAGTTCACCCCCCCCCCCCCCCCCCCCCAGTTGAATGGGTATCAATGACATGATCAAATCAATCGATTATTCTGTTAAACAAACAATAGGTTAACAATAATGTAAGCGTAATAATTTTGCTTTTCAGGTTGTAGACATGGTGTGGCAAGATCGGTAGAGCGCGTGCCTTCTCATCAAGAGGTCCCGAGTTCGAACCCAAAGTATGCCCATTACGTTTTTTCTTCAGCAAGAAAATTGATTCACATTTGCTGCTCTCGACCCAGGTGTATAAATAGGTACCCGGAAGGATAGGAGGTAGTTCTTTAGCATCGAGTGCACCTACAATGTTGCCTGGCTGGAATGCTCCCCAGCGAGTAGAAAAACGTGCACTTTATGTGCTGGATTGATTGCAATATGCATCCGATGATCGGGGTAATAATATATTGTAAAGCGCTTATAGATGATTATCAATCATATTAGGCGCTATATTAATCAAGAATATTATGTTTACCATCATTATTATTATTATTAGTAGTAGTAGTAGTAGTAGTAGTAGTAGTAGTAGTATTATATATTAGACGACTCACCAGCGTCTTCGTCGCAAAACTCTTCGGTGCAGTCTTCCACCTCCTCTGCGCTCCCCTCACAATTCCCGACGCTGCTCAGACAGATACGATTCCGTGATCGAAAACCGACGTCGCATGACGTCGAGCAGTCCGCCCACGAGTTCCACGCACCCCAGTCTTTAAACAAAACACCATTGATAATCAAGTTGCCATTAACATTCACTTATTTCTTGTTCCAGTTTGTGAACATACCTTGATTTGCTATTGTTCTCACCAACAAACAAGGTATATTGATGGGCAAGATATTTCTATATATTTGTTTTAGGCGCAGACAAACTATTCTTGTAAAAATATTAAATACAAACATAATAGCAGCTGCAGCAGCTCACGAATGACGTCTCTATTGTTGGCAATTACAAACGATAAACAATTTGCATTCCCTTGATCTACCATTTTTGCTAATTATCTTCTTTTTTTTTATAGCAAACATCAACATTTCTAGGATGGAGTTCCCCCTTATAAAATGTCTTTATCGAGAGACCGTTTTGTTTATATAAACAATCGACATGAAAGTTCAGTTAAACCATAGCAGTACTGGTCGTAATACAAACTCTAGGCTGGGATGTATACCAACACTGAATAGTCTCGAACGGTAAATTAAAAACGCATGTTGACTTTGGTTGATCTATAATAATGAATACATCACATATCTGTTGACTATTTGATGTACATTTTTGTCATATTTTTAATATTATTTTTTCTATTACTTTTTTCTACCTGCTCAGCTTCACCCCTAAAAAAAACCGGCCAGAAGCTATTGACTTTTGTGACATCATAATACCATTCAACGATCAGTCAGCTAGATGAACAAAAGACATTGGTATGTCCACTGACCACCTGTTTACAATAGCATTGCATGTTTTATACAATGCCCACTCACCATGAAAAGAAGGGTTTCAATGAACACATCCAATGCTAATGCAATAAGGTACTCAGTGGGTGAGAACATATCTTTTGTTTATGTTTATCTAGCTAATCGATGGTTGAATGGTATTGTGATGTCAGAAAAGTCAATGGTGGAGGGTTTTTTAGGGGTGGATCTTAGCAGGTAGAATACAAATAATAGAAAAAATTGTATTAAAAATATGACAAAAATGTACATCAAATAGTCAACAGATATGTGATGTATTCATTATTATAGATCACCCAAAGTGAACATGCGTGTTTAATTTAGCCACCCTTTAAGAAACTACCTACCTCCGACAGCACTGTCCGTCTGACTGACGATGGTCCGAGCAAGACTATTGACATCGACCCGCAGCCATCGCTTCTCTGAGAAAACAAAAATCCAAAGCAAAAAAAGAACAAAAAAACAAATAAATACAAACAATGAATTGATGATATGCATTGATTATAATTGCATTTCTGGTTTTAAAAAATCGATGGACTTCCAGGGGCACCTCTCACTAAATTATTCCGGGTCGTCGGTGTCATATTCACATTGTCGGTGCATTAACATTAAAGGAAAACGGTCGCCGACTTATAAGGCATGTAAGGTAATCTGAAATTGATTAAATTTGCAGGCCATAACTTACACGAGCACCGGCAGCTCATAAAATTGCATTCCTGGTAAACTATGAATCTCCCAGGGCAGCTCTCATCAAACGCTTCCGGGTCAGTTGCGTCATATTCACACTTCCAGTGCCTTAACATTAAAGTGGAACGGTCACCCGACTCCTAAATCCGCAGGCCATTACAGACACTTACCTGAGCACGACCAGCTCATGCTATTGCATTCTTGGTAAACGATGAACCTCTCGGGACACATTTCATGATACGCTTCTTGCAGGTGATGACTTACCTGAGCGAGGGCAGCTCATGATATTGCACTCTTGGTACACGATGAACCTCCCTGGACAACTCTCACCATATGCTTCCGGGTCATCGGAGTCATATTCACAGTTACGGGCATCGATGAAATGGCCGCCACCGCAGTTATACGAACAGTCTGTAACTTTTAGCCATTCGCCCCACTCACCTGGTTAAAAAAATCAATCAATCAATATATCAATAAACAACATGGAAATTGAATGGAAACGTAATATTAGTATGGAAGGCCGAGAGGGAGAGATCATATACGGGAATCATTTAAAACGAATTACACTGTGCGTGTTACTGACGCAGACCTGAGCTGGGTGTAGGAACATTGTGGACCTTGTTATTCTCTTGGATTACTCTCGTAAAAGAAAAATTAAAGAGACATCGGCAAGTTTAGAGGGCGTATTATGAATATCGCTCATAACATCACCGTGGTCGATGCGCAACACCCAAGTCATGCAGAGCGGCCTTTATCATAAAATCTTCACTCGAACAATTAAACACCCGGTCAAATTTTGGAAAAGAGCAAGAATATACGGAGAGAACAAAATGTTATACCGTCGACTTGGCAGATAGGCCCATTGCATTCGACGTGCTCTTCGTCCGTCCCCGGCCCGCAGTACTCGGCGTCTCTGTGATCGCAATCCCGCCTGCGTATCCGCGTTCCACCGTATCCACACGTCACGGTACACGTGCCCCATGGTTGCCACATTGTCCATGTTGGCATCGCTGGGTAGAGATCGATGTGCGAAAAAGGGGATGCAGATTGATTATACACAGACTGTTTGAAATATATGGCATGCACAGTGATTAATGATGATCTGGTCAAAGTATAGCCTCGGGAATCTAAAACAAATCATGAAAGGTTGTTTAATTTAGCCCACTCACAAGGAAAACCAACAGAAAATTGTATTTTCTATTGATAATACTTTAACCCTTCAAGACATGCGGAAGGGGGATCAGTCCTTCAAATAAAATGTCTAATTAATCCTGCACTACAGAGACACAAAGATGAGATATGCCGTATATATAACTCATTTGTAACTCCTTTGAAATAATTCAGCTTGCACCGGACAAAGGCGGGGGGCAATCAATCGCAATTAAACACAAGTCAGAAAATACGCGCATTTGAACCAATCAGAGGTGCGCGTTTAGGCGCATTTTCTGACTAGCGATTAATCGCAACTCTTCATGCAACATCCTCTAGATCAATATAAGGTCGACTTACGGTCGGCACACCGGTCACCGGTCCACTCTAACGAGCAAATACAGGTCCCAGTCTGTCTTGACGCCGACGCCTGACACTCGCCTCCGTTCAGGCATACGAGGTCATCACACACCTGATCCTGCCTGTTGCAGTCCCGCCCTTCTTGGTCGGGGTCATCTGGGTTAAAGCAAAAGTTAATTTGGGGAAATTGTATTTTCAAGAGAGAGAAAATAAGTGTGGATATGTTCAGAGATACGGAGAAGGATAGGAACTGATTGTGATATACCCCTTAATTCACGCATACGATGTGTTCACACATCCTATCCTGTCTGTTGCAGTCCCACCCTTCTTGGTCGGGGTCATCTGATCTTGGGGAAAACAAATTAATTTGGGGAAATTTTATTTGCAAGAGAGAGAAAAGAAGTGTGGATATGTTTACAAAAAACGTAAAAAGAATAGAAACAAATCGTGATATACCCCTCAATTCAGGCATACGATGTCATCGCACATCCTATCCTGTCTGTTGCAGTACCGTCTTGGTCGGGGTCATCTGATCTGGGTAAAACAAATTTAATTTGGGGAAGTTTTATTCGCAAGAGAGAGAAAAGAAGTGTGGATATGTTTACAAAAAACGTAAAAAGAATAGAAACAAATCGTGATATACCCCTCAATTCATGCATACGATGTGTTCACACATCCTATCCTGTTTGTTGCAGTCACGCCTTTCTTGGTCGGGGTCATCTAGGTAAAACAAAATTAATTTGGGGAAATTGTTTTTTCAAGAGAGAGAAAAAGAAGTGTGGATATGTTCAGAGATACGGAAATGGATAGGAACTAATCGTGATATACCCCTCAATGCAGGCATACATCGCACATCCTATCCTATCTGTTGCAGTACCTATTGGTCTTGGTCGGGGTCATCTGATCTGGGTAAAATAAAATTAATTTGTGGAAATTTTATTTGCAAGAGAGAGATAATAAGTGTGGATATGTTCAGAGATACTGAAAACTGATAGGAACTAATCGTGATATACCCCTCCGTTCAGGCACACGATGCCATCCAATGCCCGAACCTGACTGATGCAGTACGTCCCGTCTTGGTCTGGGTCATCTGATCTGGGTAAAATCGTGATATACCCCTCCGTTCTGGCATACGGTGCAATCTAATGCACAATATTGACTGGTGCAGTCCCGCCCTTCATTGTGAGGGTCATCTGGGTAAGAATTTTAACAAAATTAGGGAAGTTGTATATTGTCAAGGGAGAGCAGAGAAAAATTGGATATTAGAGAAAAGAAAATCATACTGAAAAGAATCCACGTTTATAATATGGCCCTATGTATGCCGAGCGTCAAATAGCGTAACGCGGACTTTTGCTCTTGGGCTTACCATACAACAGTCGCACTTTTGGCGTGCCATACATACATACCTCCCTGACCGTCCATATAATCAGAAGTCAACATCAGGGGTGGTAAACTCAGCCGCCATGATGGTTAAGGCATGTATGCGATTAGAAGCAGTTTAGCTACGTCATCAAAAGTATGACAGGCTGTGTATTTCGAAATTGATCTGGAATTTATTAATAAAATACATCCCATTGAGCGGTGAAATATTCACCACCTCTTTATCTAGCATAATCAATTTTCTACTCCATCAATAAGACCATTTTTTTAGTTACATTTTGTGTTAAATACTGTTTATGAATGCTCAATATTTGCAGTAGAGTCGCCCTTCATACACGGATCCAGGCCCCCCAACTCAAAATGGAAGTTGGCCAAATTTGTAATGAAGAGAACCACCGATCTATATGTTAATTCGACTGGCTGCCATGGTAATATTAGCGTAAATTCATTCATAATAATGCGCGGTCGCGAACTTCACAATTATCACGCACGAATTTATGGTATGCCTCTGTTATGACGTCACAATGAAAAACAATATTTTGATCCTAGTAGGGAAATCCCCTGTTTCTTGACTGTGCGCAATTAAATACATGACATCGCGTAACTGTTAGTACTGCGCGTAATTAAAATAATAGAGATGAATTAGAATACTTAAGCGTCTTTGGTATTATGAAGCGCAATTTTGCTGAGAAGTGCGTGTTTAAATGCCATGGCAACTGCAAGTGCGCAATGCGTAATTACTTTAGCTTTTTGCGTAATGTGTTAATTTATCCAATGAATCCACGTCTGATAATTTATTCAAATGAAAAAAATCTGACGTACTACCTCATTTGCATGACATTCGGTGCGTATTTTCAAAAACTTGCTGATAAAGGTGTGGCCTATCTCTGTGGTTAAAACGCTATACGCGTATTCAGTTGGGGTTCTAGTATTTATATTGTATTTCTGTGCACGGATCACTGTCTCAGCCAAGGGCAAAAATTGTTTACAAATTCATCGCGCGCAAAATCACAAATGTACGCGCTTATGACATCTTTGCCATATAAAATGTACAGTGTGATTGCGCTTGGTAAAGTGCGCGCCTTACGCACATTCCTATTGTGTCGTCATATTATTTCCCCTACAATGCAGTTTTGTGACGAACTTCCTCCGTTCAATACTGCTCGTAAACAAGACCGTCAGCCCGTCATTGTTGTATGTACAAAATGTACAGGGTACGGTCACTGCGCGCGATACATTTTACCTTCTAGTTCTACAACGGCAGCGTTGGAGTCATACTTCTATGGTCAACATACTATGCCGGTCACTTGTGTGTGCCGAACACTGTCCGTTTCGCCTTCAAATTATTCATTTTTGGTTTAGTGTATGTACTTTGGCCTTTGAAGATATACATGGTTAGGGTAATAAGATAACAATCGCACTTTTGGCATGACATACATACCTCCCCAACCGCTCATGCAATCGCAAGTCCATGTTCTCTGACCCGCGTGTGCCGAGCATCGCCCATACTGCCCGCATGGATTATCGTAGTCAACGCACGCGTCATAGGGAATCTCGCACCGAGCACCCATCCATCTTCTGTCGCACACACATTCGTGATTCAAGCCTGCTCCGTCCTAAAAAGATCAACAACAAAAGAAGCTGGCAAGTTGGTTACCTATTCGTCAAAATGACTGCTACACACTTGTAATTGTTAGTCTTGGACTGTTTTATCCACGCTGCGTACCATAGGATCACCCATCCACTATAATGTCGCACACGCACTCGCGATTCAAACCTGCCCCGTTCTAGAAAGAGCAAATCCAAAGGCACCTAGCATAAGCTACTTATATGACCGTTTAGCAAAGCGATCATACATAGTTGTGATTCGTGTTTTCAGGCTGTTAGGGCCAACGCGGCGTGCCATATTACGACATATAATATATCGTTATGTTTCTTCCACCGAGAGAATGAAATTTTCGTTCATAATATATTAGTTTAATTGTGGACTTTGACTAACCCTCGTAGAAATACAATTAACTCGATAGTGATGTTTTATAACCTTTATGAACGATGGCATTATGGATCATCAGTTACGTCTAATAATGAAGAAAAAAGAATAAACACTAATGTTGCATCCAGATTGTTAAATAAATTTTAAAATGTACTCATATAATAATTTGTCTTACCCTACACTCCATTGTATTCGCCCTGATGCACGTTTCTAGCTGCGTTCCACATACAGGCATATCTATGAACAAACACAAAAGAATGACATTTTCAATTTATTCTAAAGGGAGGTGTCCCTTTAGAATAAATTACTTTGTAAAACATTAATTTTTGAGGGATTCCACATTCTACAAGCCATGTTTTTTAGTGGATCCCTCCACTTGAAATTTAAACATACAGCAACATTCGTTTACTTTCTGATTCCGCTTTTATAACATGATTATTTCTAAATGTCAAAATTTAATTGTACCTTATTTAAAAATTTAAACATTTCGTTGTATCTTATTAATTCATTGTATTTTAATTAATAATCATATCAACATCAATTTTGATTGCCAATGTTTATAATTGATTGTGTATACTTTCACAAATGTTGTTGTGACTTATTCATTGTAAATATATGTACCTTCTTGTTGAAAATGAAATCAAATTGAACATTGAACATTGAATAGATGGGAGTAAGCCGCGCAGTATACTTGCCGCATACTTATGCCGCAGACTTCGGTGAATTTGTCTAAAATTTATGCTACGACCCCTCTCCCATATTTCTATAGATCTCTCCCCATCTCTCAAATTTTAAGTTTTGTACCGAATAACCAATTGACAGCACGATAAGCGGGAATCGCAGAAAAACGTTGAATGTAAGACTAGAAGCCCAACCAAAATACCATAATCGTAGATTGGCATATCGTAATTATGGATATGACACGCCCCCCCCCCCCCCCCCAACTTCAACACAGCAGCGATGATAAACCAATAAATCCATGCAAATGAGGTGGAACGTCAGAGTTTTCTTTTCTTCATTTAAATAAATTACCATACGTGAAAAAGGGACAAAGCGGAAAGGGGAATATAAAATTTTACAAAATAAATAAATAAAGGGGGGGAGATGGAAAAAGGGAGAAGCGCAAGAACGATATGAGAAGAAGAGAAAGAGAAGAAGCGATGTCAATTAACAAACAAACGTATGATGCTCACAACAACAAAAATCAACAAAATATATCGTGAATACCAAAATCCAACTCCCAGTATTTTATAACCACGCGTAAATTGTATTGAAAACAAAAGAAAAAATAAGAATCGGGAGAAGACGATGAAGGGAAAGAGGAGGAGAAAAAGCAGTGATGGTATTAAAGGGATCTGCTAACATTGTTCAAATCCACAAAACTAACCTAGAAATCGAGTGGTGCTCTCGTACCTTGTTGTATTCGCATTACTAATAAAAGCATGGAACAGGTTTTTCCCCTTTTGTTAGATAGATATTAACGACTGAAGTGTACATATTTTTAACTATCCACTTGAGAGTCATAACTGTGTACAAAGTAAGTGCAATGATTAGCATTTTCTCTCATTACTCGGCCAGATTACATCTAATTGACTCAGAATTAATGTTTTAAGTTTTATTTCGTTTTGTTTGTTTTTGTTTACTTTACCATCACATCTGTTGTTTCGCGAGTTATACTCATATCCCCGATTACACGAACAGGTCCACGATTTGGAGATGTCTTGCCCGGTCTCAACGCACCTCGCCATGTGGGGCCCCGAACATGGATCACTCGTACAAGGCCCTTTTTGGGGAGAAAATAAAGTAATCATAATTAATGTAATTACTCAGGCCTCACGTGGCCCCTTAATATGACCCCTTAATATCTCAACACATCTCGCCATAATTATGAGGACCCGAACATGGATTACGCGTACAAGCTAGGTCCTGTTTTGGGAGACACAAAATAATCATACTCAGTATTCGGGGCCTCACATGGCCCCTTAATATCTCAACACACCTCGCCATGTGGAGCCCCGAAAAATGGATTATTCGTACAAGGCCTTGTTTAGGAAAGAACAAAAAATAAAAATCATATTGAGAAATATTAAAGAAAACAAAATTGAAAATGCATATCATTATGTACATTCAACAACATCAGGGCCTTGCTGCATAAACCCTTTTTAACTGTTGTAAATGTCAACTTATTGTAACTACCATGGCAACAGTTATGATGCTTCATGCTGATTGGCAGTTGACATGGTAATTACAATAATTGGACATTTACAACAATTGGAAAAGTTTTATGAAATGGAGCCCTGAAGTAAAAAAAAATATTTAAAAATAATAGCATTCCATCGGCAGATCGGGAAGATTGGAAAACGATTTCCCTTTCCATGTCATCTGAGACCCCGAGCACGGATTAGGCGAACAAGGCCCCGTTTCGTTAAATAATGTCAAGTTACAAATTCAGGGGGGGGGGGGGGGGAATGAGAAATGCGTAATAACATCGGTACTATGTAATAACTTATATAAATATAGGGGGTGTATTCTGGAGAGTTTGGTATTTTTCAATCCCGATCAAACACCGATCCCTTTGTACCTCTCTACAAGTTGTCTTGTTTAAAGGGATAGTTGAGTTCTGGTAAGGAGAGTACAGTTTTGGTGAAACTGAATTTTAGTAACCAAAACCTGCATCATTACATTACAAACTAATAGTTATAACTAGAAAGGAACACAAAATTACAAATGACGTAGTAAAGATCATGTTATCATTCAAAAAGAGCCGTTAAAACGTAAGAGGGTGCTCTCTAAACACTCATCGGTTTCAACCATTTTGAATAAAATAGTGTGCATGTGATGTTTTGTTGAAATAGTGATTAGATAGATAAATAACCAACAACTTAATTAATATTATATCCCTCATAAGATCGTTTTACCCATACAGGCAATTCATACTTACGTCTAGCACTGGCTCAGCACTGGATAAATCCACTGCTAGACGCAGATATGAATGGAATGTCTAGCATCAGTCTGTGCTCAGCCTGGCATAACTTTGATCCACTGTTGATCCACTGTTGATGCTAGACACCTCGTCTAGCACAAGGTTGCGCATGCGCATTACGGTATTGCGCGTTCAGAATTTGCAAGTCATCGTTACGTCACAATAGAAGTGTACTAGTGCGCATGCCCAGTCATGTCCTAGACAGCTTTTCGATCCACTGTTGTATTCATACTTGCGCGTCAGTTATCCACTGTTGATGCCGAGTATGAATGGTCGGCTTTTTCGTCTAGCACTGGCTCAGCAGTGGATTTATCCAGTGCTAGACGTAAGTATGAATTGCCTGATAGAGTAACTATAATATAAAGACGTTTTACCATTGTATTTGACAAATGATAGTTTTGGACAACACGCGCAATCCCCGCGCAATCACGTGACCGGGCTTGATGGCAAAAACTAACACTAAAAGTTCGTTACGCGTTCGTCCCATAGATCATGTGTTTTAGCAAAATGCACACGCGATCAAATTTGTGCAGTACTCTATGGCGCACACGTACTAGTCACGTGATTGACATTGCTGGTAAAAACTAACACCCTAGGAAGAAGAACGCCAAGACAGCCAATAAGCACATCCGTGGGAGCGCTAGCACGCATTCATCGCGTATGTGCGCAACTGCCAGCGCGTTGGTGCGCACTCAGTTTTGCGTCTTTGTGATTGTATGCGCAAAATAACATTGACTTTAAGCGTATTATATGCGCCGTGGTTCTGGAGGCTCATACTGGCTTCATTAATGTCGATTGATTTTTATATCAAAATTTACAAGCGATTTTATGAAATATTAAAGAGATTTTCACTTATTTTGCTATAGCTGAACACAATCACTGTTATTGATGAGTGATATAAAACAACTAACGAATGTGCTTGATTGTGATAGGCAATATAATTATTACCTCGGTGGGCTCAAAATGACTATTTCCCTCAGCTACGCTTCGGGTAATAATCATTTTGAGCCCACCTCGGTAATAGATTTGACTATCACAAGAAGCCCATTCGTTAGTTGTATAATAACATGTCACCGTCCAAGTATATCTACATCTACGGGTATATCTTCATACGGTGTTCTTTATTAACGTTTTTTTTTTCTATATCTACATTTTTATATATTATTTGAAATCTTAACCGCATTTAAACAGAAAATAAAGTGTACTTACTTGGACAGTTGTCGCGTTTAACATCAACATCATCGTTCCGCAGACATGATATGAAAGCCATCGTTGCGCTCTAAGGGGAAATAAATAAATGAATGTATGAATGAACTTATTAATTGATTAATCAATTAATAAATTAATGATTGATTTATTGAATGAATAAATGAATAAATGAATGAATGAATGAATGAATGAATGAATGAATGAATGAATGAATGAATGAATGAATGAATGAATGAATGAATGAATGAATGAATGAATGAATGAATGAATGAATGAATGAATGGATGAATGAATACATGAATGAATGAACGAATGAATGAATGAATGAATGAATGAATGTATGAATGTATGAATGAATGAATGTATGAATGAATGAATGAATGAATGAATGAATGAATGAATGAATGAATGAATGAATGAATGAATTTTTAATGATTGATTAAATACATGAATGAATAAATAAATCAATGAACGAACGAACGAACGAACGAACGAACGAACGAACGAACGAACGAATTAATGAATAAATGAATGAATGAATGAGTAACTTTATTACCAATATGTTCAAAGATAACACGATAACAATTATAGATTTAAAATGTTAAACTTAAAGGGGTAATACAGTTTTTGGTTAGGCTGAGCTTTAGTAACCCCCTCCAAATAACATTACAAACTAATAGTTAAAGCTCCACCATGCTCGAAAGGTATAGAAAATTACAAACGACTAAGTAAAAAGCCTGTTATCATTCAAGAAGTGCCATTAAAACACAAAGGGCGCTATCTAAAAGAGCATTGGTTTCAACCATTTTTCATACAAAATTATGCATGTCATGTTTTGTTGAAATAATTATTAAATAGAGAGATCATCAACAACTATTTAAAAACCTCTTTTAAAAAAGTGTGAGCATTTTGCTTAATTTAAAAAAAATCATCGAATAAATCTGGGGCCCAGATTTGTTCCGATCGGAAATATTTATTGAAATTTTAGCCGTTTCTGAACCGATTTTGATCAAATAAAGTTATTATGCCATTAACATTGTATGCTCTTTCAGATTTTACACTCAGTTTTTCATTATCTAATACCCCCAAAAATATGTTCGTGCAGCGCCCTCTATACCAAAACTGAACTACCCCTTTAACAAACAAACACATTGGTAAAGGGACCCTACAGATATGGGGCGTAGAACCCATTGTACATGGACAGATGAAGGCTAGAAACTATGATCGAATAAACAAGCTTTACTATTAGCATTTACAATAGTGGGAATTCACCCACTTATATCAACTTAATTATATATTTGTTTGAATGTCAAATAGTCAATAATTACAGTACAGTTTCAAAAGGATCTTTTAAAGGGATTTTGTATTCGTATTACCAATAGTAAGATTACCGATTTATATACTGCTTCTTTATAATTATACATGATTTCAAACATAAATTATATAGGGAAAACTGACAAGAAAATGACAAAGAAAATGAGGGGTCCCTGTAAAAAAAAAAAAAAAAAAATTAGCGCGGCAAAAATTGTTCCAACTTACTGCAAACTCATACGTGAAACCACGTTTCATTTTGCCTTTGTGGATTTCGTAGACCTCTTCCCAGATGCAGAACTGGCGGCGTCGATTGGGGCCAAGGAGACCCTCGAAACGTCTGCCCTGCTTGTAGACACACTGGTTCCACATATCCACATACTGCAGTTGATTACACAAAAAAAAGTAAATAAACATGTGTAACAATATCCAAATTATCATGGCGTAGCTACGGGGGGCACATGGGGGGGGGGGGGGAGCCTACAGAACTGGCGGCGCCGATTCATGCCTCGAAACGTCTGCCTAGCTGCCTGAATGAGGCACATGTTCCACATCTCTACATACTGCAGTTGATTAAAACAAAAAGTAACTAAACATGTTTAACGATTTCCAAATTATCATGGCGTAGCTACGGGGGGCACAGGGGGGGGGGGGGGCGTACAGAATTGGCGGCGCCGATTCATGTCATGGCAAGGGACCCTTGAAACGTCTGCCCTGCCTGTATGAGGCACATGTTCCACATATCCACATACTGCAGTTGATTATTAAAAAAAAGTAACTAAACATGTGTAACAATATCCAAAGTATCATGGCGTAGCTACGGGGGGCACAGGGGGGGCACAGGGGGGGGGGGGGGGCGTACAGAATTGGCGGCGCCGATTCATGCCATGGCAAAATTGGTACCCTCGAAACGTTTGCCCTGCCTGTATGAGGCACATGTCCATGTTCCACATCTCCACATACCGCAGTTGATTAAAACAAAAGTAACTAAACAATATCGAAATTATCATGGCGTAGCTACGGGGGGGGGGGGGGGGCACAGGGGGGCGTACAGAACTGGCGGTGTCGATTCCTGCCATGGCAAGGGACTCTCGAAACGTCTGCCCTGCTTAATTAACTCCAAGTGTAAATCAATCAGCGTGATTCAACTAATAATACTCACTTCGGGAAACCATTCCGTCCGTTCAGGAAAACGATATCTGGAAATATAAAGAGAGAGAAAAAAGTATGGCTAAAATGTTTAAGAAAAATAATGAAGGAAAGAGAAAAAAGTTAAAGGGATCTAGTAACTTTGTTGACATGTGCAAAAAGAGATGAGTGGTTGATACAATGTATATTGTAATTGTTATGTGATATGTCCACTGGGTGTTGTGTGAAAATTTCAAGTCTCTGTGGATGAATTTGCTCCTTTTGATCCAAGGAATATAATACACCATTTTCATAGAATATCACATTTTCATGAATAAATTTGCATAAATTAGGGAAATTAGGCCTAATTTGCATATATACAGAGTGTCTCTTTGGATGAATTTTTTCCTTTTGATCCAAGGAATATGTATGAGAAGTAAAACAATCGTACCCCAAAATTAAGTCAACGCCCATATTTTTGGTCCTTAAAGGGACAGTCCCTCTTTTACAAAACGTATGAACAGTTTCCAGTTGAAGGATGGGGATGAATGAAGCACACACACAAAAATCAGATCGAACAGCCCTATAATTTGGATTCTACGAATAAAAAACGAATGCGTCCCTCCATCGGTCAATAAAAGAGTTTAACTGATTTAGCATAATATTACAACTATATTGTACTTATTCTTGTAAAGGTATTGTGAAGCCGACATTTGTAAAGGTATGTCACGGAAAAAAAATCTCAAAAATGAAGAATATGTAATTACATGTAGTCAGTTTAAGCGAGGTTTGGTTATTTTGCCTAGTGTGCGGTCATGCTATTCTTATTTGTGCGCAGGTCACGTAGCTAGCGCGGGTCACGGAGGGGTCACGCATAGCGTTGTGGTACTTCGTGGAATCCGTGTACGAATTTCCTCACTGGGTGAATATACATATAATGCACAATTAAAATTGGACGACGGTTTATTAGTTTTAGGTCTATAACTCCACGAAAAAGATATTTCAAGCCCTAATTTTTTCAGGCATGCTATTACATTTTCTTTCAGATAAGACAATAACCTCGCAACTTTTTTAATTTGGCTTGCAAAAGAGGGAATGTCCCTTTAACAAGCCTACTACCATAGCGACAAGACAATAAGTCTGCTGGTGCAAAGTGTTACCGGTAGTCTTTGTCGTTTTAGGCCAGGCACAAGTTGAGCCACAAGTTGAGAATTCGGGCCATTGAGGTCAGACTTGAGGTACATGTAAGAACCATTAGAGTTCAAGTAAGTTTTATTTTGAGGATTTTTACAGTGTTTAGATCCCTGCCTACCTGAAATTCCTAAATTGCTCCGTCTCCAGATCGGTCAGTGGCAGTGGACCTCTGTTTGGGGTTATAACCACTCTGGCCCTTTAAATAGAATGAAGGAAATTATATAATGAACATAATTAAAATATGCAATCAAAAATAACTCATGAATGTATGTCATTTTATATACAAAAACATTTTAAACCTAGGATAAATTGTAGTATCAACACATTCAAATAAACACATTTTGATGATCATTTTCATAATCATTATATACAATACGCATGCACACACGCATACACGCACACGCATACACACTTCTTTTTGTTGGTTCATGTTTTATTCCTCCAAATAAACAGAACAAAAACATCAATAACAATTTCGTGAACATAAATGCATCATATACTTGGATGTTCTATTACAGAAAGGAAGTTATATCACGTAATCATTAACTACGTTACGAATAATGAAAATTGAAGGTTACACACACGCACACACTTCCCACGCAAACTCACACACACACACACACACACATACACACAAAACAAGTTAATATAACAACGATTGAAATCTATGTATACTACATATAAATACAAATAATAATTTACGTTTACTGTTGTATCGTTTTTATGATAAAATGGTTATCGTTTTACCTTCTACGTACTTTGATTATAATTCAAGATAATGAATTATCTGTACCTTTTCTTCCTGGATAGAAAAGCGTTGCTTTCTTCCTTGGATATGAACATGCTGCGTGAATTACTCGGATGCCATGTATGGGCTCTTTGATATATTTCTCCCATGTCGAGCGGTTCTCTCCTCCCGAAGGTCTGTCCATCCCGCCAAAACTTAAAGTGAAAGTTTGTTAAATCTGGCGGAAGGCGAGTGGAGGTATTTCCTAACGGATCCTTGTCACGAATTACCTCTGCCGGCAACAGTGAGATGTTTGATTTCGAATGTCGAACTTCCAACGTTGATTGAACAATTCTGGTGGAATCATCATCAAACGAAATTTTGCCCCCAGAGTCAGATAATAAACCTCCTCTTTCTTTTCCATTTCTATCTAATATCGCTGGAGTATTCCGTTGTGATGCTCCGTGAACATCCAATATGACATTGTCATCTTCCGATTGGTACCATGTCGGGGTAGAGCATGATGAGTGGTTATCTGCGATCATTTCTTTGTCGAGGACGATGTGATGGTTTTTGAGGGACTGTTCCCGCTGCAATTTGTTGTCATGTTGCCCATCACGTGTAGCTGTGTTCTTTGATGAGATATTTCTTTTCGAGGGCAAAGGTTGCTTCGCAGAAAGGTCTATCATCTTTGTAGAATGATTGACTGATGTTCTCGCGTTCTTGGGCTCCTCAATTTTAGTTGTTGGATGTTCTGTTCAAGAAAGTAAAGTATCATACTATAGTTAACATTATAGCAAACTATTATAGCAAATTATAGCAAAATGTGGTAAATTATCTTTACTTCTTTATTTCTTCCCGAGTATTTTATTGTTTTTGTTTAAATAAATAAATTAAGGTTGTAAGTTTGATGTTTCCATCTGGTAAAGAATATGTTTGAATCTGATTTATTTCTTCCAATAAGTATTGTATTGTCCTTTAGGCTTTAACGATGAATGAATGAATAAATGAATGAATGAATGAATAATAAATAATAATCAAGAAAATTAATAATTTACCTGAATCAAGAAGAAAATTATATATGTCATCCAAGGTAACATCAAAGTTGACTTGTTTTTCGATATCATCATTAGCCACGTGGCTCACTCCAATGCGATTTGTCACGTGTTCATGTCCATGGTGGTCAACATCACTCGCTGACTGGAAAACGATCACGGATAATCCAAAAATAAAAGAAATCTCGACCACAAAAAAGGTAAACATGTTCGTATTTTACTTGCGTGAAGTCTACGCAATTGGATGATACTATTTATATTTATCAAACGAATAACCAACAAACTGTGCGGCGCTTTTTTCGGAATAAACTTGCTTTAAAAAGCCGTTTTGAGCAAAAAAAAGCATCCATTTTCCTTGCATGAAAAAGTTGTGCGCGTCAGGAAAGCAATTTGGCGCGCTTTTAAATCTTGCGCATGCGTATTTGCTGTGGCGCGGGAAAAGAGGGAATTGAGAATTGGGGCGGCTGATATGATCGAGGTGGGCAGCAGGGCAGGCATCCAAGGGGCAACGGGTGGCGGGCGGGAAGGGTGCCAAGCATTAGGCCCGGGTGTGTTTCACAAAGATCCTAAGTTGAACTTAACTCTAAGTTGGACTTAAATATTATGGTACGCCATTAGTTTCTTTGAAACATTTTTTGTGAAAGTTCTTTTGAAGGGCATGAAATGTTGATTCAAATCATTTATATTTTCTATTATCAAAGAGATTTCATGTTCTTGCATTTTTTATTTGGATTATATTTTATTCCAAGGCTACAAATGGTTTACCATACTTTTCAAGTCCAACTTAGAGTTTAGTTCAACTAAGGATCTTTGTGAAACGTCCTCCCTGTTCTCACTGGATTATAATTAGCGCGATTTGCATCTCGATCAGAATTTATTTGCGCCCGTTCACACAGGCTTATTTAGCGTGAATTGCATCTCGATTAGAATTTCGAAATTATTTGCGCCCGTTCACACAGGCTTATTTAGCGCGATTTGCATTGCGATCAGAATTTCGAAATTATTTTTCTGTTGACCGTTCACACACGCAGCGTGCGCCAAACTAATCACGATAAATCCAAATAATCGCGATGATTTCTGTAAAATGGCAGAACTTATCGTGATTTGCATATCCTCATCGCGATTATTTGTAAAAATTGTATGTGCACACGACAAAAAAAAAAAAAAAAAAAATCGAAATTTGCATCGCGATTATTTGCGCCAGTGAGAACGGGCCTATTATTCTTCCCAAAAAGGTGCACGGGTAAAACAACATAATTATATAATCGATACAAAAGTCATCATGAAATGCGTCTTAATTGGTGGACTATAGCAACAGAAAAGCCGTTACAAATACATATCGATAAATCGTAGGGTTCACTTTTATAGGGAACAGTGGTATTATTACATTGTGTTTTTTTATTAGTATTATTTTGTGTTTTCTTTGGGTTTGTGTTTGTTTACTTGGGGGGGGGGGGGGGGTTCTTTACTTGCCTAAGTTTTCTATCCGTAGCTGTGCATTTAATATACCTGTACAATTTTATTTCACAAATTTTAATCAAAATTGTCATCTAATCTCTATCCTGCGACAAAATACAGAGACTTAGTAACATTGTCCAAATCCTCAAAATTTACTTGGAACTCGAGTGGCTCTATCACACCTTTATCATATTCATAAATAAAAGCATGGGACAGGTTTCGGTTTTTCAAATTTCCATTTCGTTCATAAGTTATTTACGATTGAAGTGTTCATAAATTAAATTGTCTACGGGATAATGCCGTGTAAGTACAACGAGTTAGTAAATATCACTTTGCATTTTTGCAAAAAACATCCAATTAACGTGAAATTTTCACACATTACTTTGTGGACATATCAGATCTCTCCCATACACATTGTATTAATAACACATCACTTGTTGCACTTGCCAACAAAGTTACCAGATCCTTTTAATAGTAACATGATTACACTAATTGATATAACTATCAAATCTGCAATATTTAATTCGTGCTCCGAGTCCAAGATATATTTGCGATATTTTGTTGCAATCACAAGCAAACGGACGAGACACATAATGTGATATGCACAAGCTGACGCACAATACACAAACACACTCACAAATTAACGTAACCCAGAACAAACACATAATATGAACACACAAACGCACAAATGGACGACACATTTCTTTGAAACATTTACATGTTTGACGACAAAATAATTATATCTTATCTTATCAGAATACGATTAGGGAACCAGTCTGGTTATGATGCGCTATATATTAAGCTGCACGTATTATTATTATTATTACCATTAAATACATCCATAGTCTTATTTTGACCTACATTATTTATAGTAAGATATAGCAAATACATTTATATATTCTTTTGTTGTATTTTGGTGTTAAATAATACATGTATTTGTATTTTAAGTTGTAATATACTTATGAATGTATGTTTATATATTTATGTTGTGCACGAGGCACTTTAGTCCTCGGACTACAGTATTGTATACTGTATGTGTCAATAGAAACAGATCTATCTATCTATCTATCTAAATACACGACCCAACACTAGCACAAACACACACACTCACAGATACACAGCCCTAAATTAACACATACAAGCACACACACACAAATATATGATCGAAACTGAATACCAGAAACAAACACATATGTATTCTCACTCACACACACATGCGCGCATACACGCACACACACATACATACTCACAAACACACACAAATCAAACACATCATGTATGTACTTCTATAGAGCTAAAGTTCTATATCACATTATTTAGACATGTTCTGATGTATTTTGTAGTATTTTCATTGTTGTTTTTAGTTCTTCCAAATAAAACAAATCACTAATTACACATGTCGCCCAGTGAAAAAAGTCAGCAAATATTATGAGCATGGGAATTGTTATTTGATTATTAACTGCTTTATTACTATGATCTATAAAAGAGGGATACATACATAACATTATCTCACATGAAATATAGCTTTATAGGAAATTATGTTTTCCTTTTTTAAAACTAACAAAATGATTACATAATTTCTCACCAGTCTTCTCACAATAGACATAACAAAACATAACGTGGCAGTTATCAATGTTTTTTTTACATGCACATAAAATATACTCTTTGCCATGCAAAATAAAAATGGAAATCAATCTGTTTCAAAAAGCCAACTATATATACATTTACAATCCTTCATAATATGCTGTTCCTATTTAAGGCACAATTGATTTCTTGTCACAATTTTTTTGGCAGAAACACACACTTTCACTTTCAAGAACTAGCTGCATAAAATCAACATTCATTTGATTAATTGACATAACTGTTTAAATGTTGAAAAAAAAAACATCTACCCCCAATCAGATATTCTCCTTCTTAAAGGGATCTAGTAACATTGTCCAAATCCACAGAACTCTAGCAGTTCTCACATACCAAATTGTATTTGTCTTACCAATAGAAGCAGGGAACCGGTTTTGGTTTTTCACATTTCCCTTTCGTTAGAAAGATATTTAGGATTGAAGTTTTTGGATTTTTAACTATCCACTGGATAGTTATAACTGTGTACAAAGTCAGTGCAATTACATGTAGTTAGTGAATATCACTTTGCATTTTTGCTCATTACTCGGCCATGTAACATCCATTTAACGAGAAATGTTCACACATTACTCAATGGACATATCAGATCACAACAATATACATTATACCACCCATGTGTCACTTTCTGCACATGCCAACAAAGTCACAAGATCCCTTTGACTTACCAGATGCTACACAAAAATAATGATGAACAGTTTTCAATTAAATGTGACCTATTACAAATTAGACTAAAATATTGAGAACATGAACAACTGAGGTATTTGATGGAATACAAGACTGATGCCAAACCTGAAGTAGAAGTAGGTTAAAATGAGCCTAATAAGTATAGTCCAATACACGTACCGTAAAACTCCGTGTATAAGACGCACTCGTGTATAAAACGCACCCCCAACTTTCTATTAAAAAAAAAAAAAAAAAAAAAAAAAAAACTTTTTTTTTTTTTTTTTTTTTAGAATATTTTTTTTCATGAATATTCATATATTCATGAGGTAGCAATGCTCATTAAATATGCAAAATACTAAATTCATTAATAACTTTTTTGTTGAGAAAAATGTATAACCACTGTTTAGAAAATTGAATATTAAATGAGTGCTGCTACTCATGAATATCTGAATATTCAATTAGTAGCGGTGTTACTGCTTAAAAACTTGCATTTTGTTTTGCTAACCACTATAATTTATGTAGGAAAAAGGTATATTTTGATAAATTTTCCCCCTTATATCAAGCTCTTGTCATGCCCTAGACACCAGTTTAATATGCATTAAACATGACTACCGGGTGTCCCAAAAAAAAATTCTAAAAATTTTTTTTTTTTTTTTTTTTTTTTTTTTTTTTTTTTTTTTTGGCTGTACCTGTGTATAAGACGCACCCCCCACTTTGAAAATTTTCCGACGGAAAAAAAGTGCGTCTTATACACGGAGTTTTACGGTATGTACTACGGTGCAAAGGCAATTTTTGAAATAAATTTTAATTACACTGTAATTATAATTATGTTGATAAATCATAAGTGACACGCTTACTAAACAGAAAGAAGAATGCATTGTTTATAATTACTCTTGACGAAACAATGACCCTACCCCAATTATTAAAGGGACTTAGTAACATTGTCCAAATCCTCAAAATCCAATTGGAATTCTAGCGGTTCTCTCATACCTTGTTGTGTTTGTATTAACAAAAAAAAGCATGGGACAGGTTTCGGTTTTTCAAATTTCCCTGTCGTTATAAAGATATCTACTATTGAAGTGTTCAGATTACAAATTATCCAATGGATCGTCAAAACCGTGTACAAAGTCAGTGCAATGAGTGAGTGAACATCAATTTGCATTTTTGCTCATTAATTGGCCATATAACGTCCATTTAACTTGAAATTTCCACACAATACCCAGTGGACATATCAGATAACATCAATATACATTGAATCAACCATTCATCACTTTTTGCACATGTCAACAAAGTTACTAGATCCCTTTAAAGCAGTGTTTTGAATTAAAATGCATTTAAACAAATGTTATTACAAGAGCAGTGATTGAAATATGTGATAACCATATATGGGATACATATGTGACCCGTCCTACGTAGAAGAACCGAAAGTCGACAAAGTTGATTTTCTGGATTTGTATTTAGTTCGATTCAGCAATATCTAAGCTTTAATATGATATAAAGTTTGTCTCATAATGATTCTGCAACGCGGAGTTATTGACGCTTTTCTAAGGCAAATATT
This sequence comes from Echinarachnius parma, assembly GCA_037951105.1. Classification (NCBI taxonomy): domain Eukaryota; kingdom Metazoa; phylum Echinodermata; class Echinoidea; order Clypeasteroida; family Echinarachniidae; genus Echinarachnius; species Echinarachnius parma. The sequence goes on along the minus strand of JBAMJV010004774.1, from coordinate 71,630 downwards.
GAACGGTCTGGAAATAAGATGCCGAGAAAATAGCTCAAGAAACTTTACATCCATTTCGAAAGTGAAATTAGCGTTTTAAGCAGGCCATAAATGAACCGATTGCATGAATAGAATGTCGTAGCAACCTTTATTCAATTTTCTTGAAAACTTGCATATCAGTAAATATGTATGATATACACCTTCCCTCCAGAAACTGTTGAATATTATCCATGCATTGTAGATATGAACAGATTTAATTACAATTTAAGTGGGTTTGGAACGATAAACTGTACACATCGAGCACATGATACAATAGCGAGCACTTTCAGGTAACAAAAGGGGCTCCGCTCTGGATCTGTTTATTGTTCGATTAATCGGTATTGACTGGCAGTTTGATTTTAGGAATGCAAACTTGCGTCTGGTGCGTAATGTATAAAATATTACAAAGAACAGTATGTTGATACGTGAAAAGTAAAACGGGGTATCGAAGCTAGACATTTTGGAGGGGGAGGCCCCAGGTACCAAAGGGGGAGGGGGGGGGATCCGTTGGTACAGGGTTTGTTTTCGTTCTTTTGGCGGGGATGCCCGGGGATGTCCCTTAGAAAATTTTAAAACAGGTGTCTAAGTAACGGAGGCGAGCCTCGGTCAACTTCAAAATGAGGGTATATAAAAGAGTGGGATTGTGCTTTATCCAACTTAAAACAAGCTCTAAATAGCGTTTTTTTTTGTTTTTTTTGGTGGTGTGGGGGGGGGGGGGGGGGTATGCCTTATTATAAAATTATTATGAACTACTTAAATATTTAGTACGACAAATTAATTCTACATACGATTAATGAATGTTATGTTACAGGGCCCAATTCTTTAATCTATATAATACTCACACTCAACCAGTGGTGTACATAGTGTATGAGGTTGGGGGGGGGGGGGGGGGGGGGGGGGGTGGGTGTGCAGTTAATTGGATAGGACTTGGGTCGTATTGTCATAAACATACTTTGTCAAACTCAATAGGGCCACTATACAATGGAGGCCATTTGGATTACTAATCTCCGTGCACAGTCAATAGGGATTAAAGAATCTCGATGTGCGCTGGCCGCTCTTGACAGCTACAGAGATTCCAACTTAGCACAAAGGGGTTGTTAAGAGGCGGAGCTTAATATCGATCGCTTTTAGTGGCAAATAATTTTGGAACGCAAACTTTTCAAACCTGCAAAAAACATGCTTCAAAACTCTGCTTAATTTTTACCTTTCCACTGGATATTTTTACTGGATATTTTGCGTACCGGTAGAACAGATATCAGGGAAATGTATGACGCAATAATATATTTTTTCACTCTTTCATGCAATTTCAAATCAATCGTGATTTCTGAGGTTCGACATATTGCGACTTCTGGCTCCTCTGCGGATGGCGAGGCACATATATTATATTTCAAAATATCCTGAAAATGCTGTCAAAGTAAAATAAGTATAAATATACAAGCAAAAGCAATTTATGGTTGATAAACTTGTTGTAGTTAACTTTCTAAATATATGTTTTGGTATTTGTTGGAAAATTGAAATCTCACTTTACATTTTCATCATATGCACTCATTTTACATACACAACTAACACCACAATATTGCACATTTATCTGAGTGTAAAGCCGTAAAACAGAATACCGGACATAATTAAATGAAACAATCGCGGTATTCAAAAATTATTTCACCAAACTAAAAATTAACAAACATACATAGTATCACCACACTTCAAACATCTTCAGCTAAAAACAAAAAACATTTTCTTTTCCTTACTAACAGAGTAAAACAAGAATCATCAGAGCGCTATTAATGTATCCCCAGGTTACTCTAGTATTAATTCTTTTTTAAACCAAATTTAGGCAGTGGCTCATGGATTACTACAAAAGCATGTCACATGAAATTTAATATCGGGTTAAAGTTACCCCACACTTGGAAATGTGAAAAAGAAAAAAACAGTTAAAATGCAGTGCTGAAATTAAGCATTCCATCTTGCCCGTGGCCATTAAAAATTAGCTTTGGGCCACCAAATGTCATTGATCCTTAATTCCATAATCCTTAGTTCCACTGGCCTAAATTGGCAACAAAATAAAACAGAATTTGTTATATTTTTCTTTGTTTGGAGTATTAACCAGTTCACTACGAGATTCTGAAATCTCCATAGACGTTGTACACAACCCACCAGGTTCCCGTAGTCAATGGGTTAACCAGATCTAGCTTTCGGGGCCACTAGAATTTGACAAGTCTTGTTTTTTACTTGCCCAACTGGACCACCAGGCAACAAAGTTTGTTTCTAGCATAAATAGTTATATCATGACCCATATCTTTGGCTCAAAATCCCTAATGCCCTTGAAATTACCAAATTTACAATACTTATACAATATTGCCGTGTTCTTATGAAAAAAAGGTTGAATTGCAATAAAATACTTCATGAATATTAGTTTTTAATTGACTACATTAGGTGATAAGAATAAAGGATATTATTTATAATTCATTTATTTTGATAACATTCAGAGTAACAAAATAACTATAATAATGAATAATAAACATTTCATTAAAATATTTCGGAATGCATGAAATTATAAGGTCTGATCAAGTCAATAAATGTAGTAATCAGTATAAAAGAATTGTCACAAGTGATTGATCTTTGCATAAAACATTGAAGGAAAAGGAAAAACAGTAGAAAGATTACACCCAGCAAGTTTCAAGTATCATTTTACCACTTCACTGCAAGTGCACGATCAAAAATTGAAATAAATTCACACATTCAAATGCACTACAAATATTTTTGAGTTGATCTGTGAAACTTAACACCTAATCAAAGAATAATCTTCTGATAAGTCAAAGGCAAGCTTTACAATTTTCCTCTCCATACACAAATAACAACATTAAATGTTGTCTCGGTATAAATAGCAATCTGCTTTCATGCATACAAGTTTTTTACATTATAACAAAAAAACATACAATAATCATTTCATAGATATCAACAAACATTAAGCATTATATTATCACCTTACACTTTTTTACATGAAAGACAACGTTTATCACGGATGCCAAATTAATCTCATTGTAATTCTTAAAGCTTGACTCATGCTTCACCTTCAACATTTACTTCTAAAACAACACATGCAAGACTGCCACCACTGACAAGTCTATTTCAGGGCAGTAAGGTTTCAAATGGCAATCATTGTGTGAAATACATGATGCACCACAATGTAACAAATCTTAGCTTCATCAGGGAGATTTTCAATTTTGTTTAAAAAGTCAGGATGCTATTAACCTGTTCAGGATGGACTGATTTTACTACAACATGTATTCTCCATAGACCTAAGCCCAAATATTTTTGGGACCAGTCCTGAACGGGTTACGTTCTGTTAATTTTCAGGGAGACTCCTGCAGAATCGGGGAGACTTGGCAGCTCTGTGTATTGATGCATATTAAGGATGTACGATTGAAAGCCACATCCTGAACAGCAGGGCTAGAAATTAGCACTGCCGTTGTCCCAGGGCAACCAAATATAAGCTAGGGCAACCAACATTTTGTAATATTACATTTTACTTGCCCAGGGGGGCAACGAAGATTAACAACCTTGTTGATACAGTCAGTGTATGCATCTTTATTTAGGGCCACCTTAACCCGTTCCCTATAAGTTTATGAAATCCCCATAGACTTTGTACACAACCCACTCGGTTCCTGTGGTCAACGGATTAATTGGTTATGGCAAGCAAAATTGGATAGGTTTTTCTTTAACTTGTCCAACCGCGCGCGCCACAGGACAAGTTAACTTCATGCACTGTATAAAGCAGGTTAAAGATTACCATGCGTGGGGTTGTAGAGGGCGGTCGGAAACATGCCAAACTAGGCTAGTTTGTGCACTCTACATACATGTAACACTGAGCCAGTGTGTATTGCGCAACCTGCGCAAGGCGTTTGCAGGATGGCACCACCTGTATGATTTACAAATGCGGACCACCTTCAAACAGAACCGACGCTATCCGTAATCCACTTGCCCATGCTCTCTAGATGCCCCGTCCTTGTCCCGCTCGAGTTGTTGTTATTTGAGTTGGGCGAGCGAGGGCGCTTGCTCTTCCTGACCCCATCCGCGACCTCGGTTGACCCCTCTGACCCCTTTGACCTCTTCCTGGTCATTCTCCGAGAAGGTAGCGTTTCCGTTTGACCATCACCATTTTTCTTTTCGCTGAGACCATCTGGAGAGGCGTTGCCGTCGCTCCCCTTCTCGCGCTCGTCGCTCGGACGCCGGTTGGCGACGCTCGTGATCGTTGTGACCGGAGGTTCCGAGTTCTTGGGAGACTCGGTCGATAAGGGAGTGACGCTGCGTGACGTGTTTGTGGAATCCATCTTCAGTTCAATGCGCTCAGCCTACAGTGTGAAAGAAAATGAAAAGACATTATTTAGTTCATTCAATTCATCTCCTATTCCATCTTCATCAACATTGAAAGTGACGGGAGGTAAACATTAAAATTGTTTTGACCGGAGGTTCAAAGTTCTTGGAAGACTGAGTCGATGAGGGCTTGATGCTGTGTGCATTTAAATCATCATTTTCTCGGATGGTACCAGTTTCCATATAAGGCTCAGCCTTTCTACTGGTACCAAACACTTTCATGTAATTTGTTTTTTGCTTTTTTGTATTGATATTATTTTGTATGCTGATTGTATTTTGATATGCTTCCTTTGTATGTTTTTAATGAAAGTGTTGAATAAACGAAATTGAACAACTTGATAGTTTTGATGAATCACTTTAATGTTGAATCAGTAAGTACTTTACATTCTGCACAGCACTGGAAATGATGAAAGTGTTGTTTTTTTGTTCTTAGCATTATGAATTGTTTTTGAAAAAGAGGAAACAGCTATCCTGACTCATTTGTATCCTGCAAATGATTGTAAATAAATCTGCATGACAACAGTAATGAACATTTGGAAAATGATGTGACAGAAAGTCACTGATTTAAAATCATATTATCTTGAAATAGACTGTTATTTCTCACCACTTTCTTTAATATGCATTTGAACTAAAGATGCCAACAATTTTTGTATCTTAAAAGGAAGGGTTACATACACGAGTGTGAACATGTGTTTTGGTTTCCTATTTTCTTTGTGTGATTGTGAATGTGTATGTGTATGAATTAAAACCTCCTTTTTAACACATTCCCTTTTGAAATTCTTGAATCCCATAGAGTACAGAAGCCATGACGTCATAAAAACACTTTTTTAGAATTTTCAAATTTGGACTTCATTTTCAGAAAGAGCATAACAAATAATGTCCAAATACTGAAAATAAAAGGTATAGGTTACGTATTGGCTGAGTTATGCCCATCTGAATGAATTTTACTTCAATGGGCAATCAGTGTTATAGTGCACTGGTTCATAAATTTATGAACCAGTGCACTATAACACTGATTGCCTATTGACAACAAAAATCATTCGGATGGGCATATCTCAGCCAATACGAAACCTATTCATATGATTTTCGGTATTTGGATATTATTTGTTATGCTCTTTCTGAAAATGAAGTCCAAATTTGAAAATTCTAAAAAAAATGTTTATGACATCATTTATGACATCACACTTCACCACTCTATAGACTTTATAAATAGCCCATCAGGATCCCATTGGCAAGGGATTAATTATGATAATAATGATGCACAGCAAAGGTATAGGGAAAGAACTAAAATATGTATTAAAGCAGGCACCATTATTATTCATAATCGTACATGCCTAGTCCCACTGCACAGATTCTCCTTCCGTTTGATATTATCAGGAAGGTACTAGCAGGAAACAAAATTATGCGGACAAAGCTCGGAATGGACTCGTAGGATACTTTTAATTCGGCTCTATTTTGCGTGAAACGCAACGTCACGGAACTTTAATATTTGCTAGTTACCGACTGTTTCGCCACATTTTGGTGGGATAGAAAACAGAAGGAGGAGCGGTGCAGTGGGACAGGACCATTAACTACTGACTCTATTCAAGTGACATAACATACAATGAAATAGACCTGCCTCTTTGTCGATGCACTTGAACTGCCAGGGCCAGCGGGGGTTGTACAGGAACTGCCGCAGATCGAAGCGGTTGTCATCGGGGCTGTACGACTCAGCGTGGTAGGACGGAGTTAACGTGGTCATCTTGTGTCGGTTGATGGAATAGCTGCGGAAGAAATGCTTGACCTTGTCTGCGACCTGAAAAAGAGATCAAAAAATTCAATAATTGGGATTAATTAATTTTGAAAATATATCGGAATAGAGAATAACAACTTTATGAATATGAAAGACTAAGCAGGATTATATGACTCAGTATGGAATTACAGACTTAACGTCGTCATCTTGTGTCGGTTGATTGAGTAGCTACGGTAAAAAATTGTCACCTTATCAGCAACCTAATTTGGATCAATAAATTTGTATAATATATAAGAAGAAAGAATAAGAAATGAACAGGTATGAAAGAATGGTCAGGACTGTAGGACTCGGCGTGGTAGGACGGAGTTAACGTGGTCATCTTGTGTCGGTTGATGGAATAGCTGCGGAAGAAATGCTTTGCCTTGTCTGCGACCTGAAAAAGAGCACAAAATTAAATAATTGGGATTAATTAATTTTGAAAATATATCGGAATAGAGAATAACAACTGTATGAATATGAAAGACTAAGCAGGATTATATGACTCGGTATGGAAGAACAGAGTTAACGTCGTCATCTTGTGTCGGTTGATGGAGTAGCTGTGGAAGAAACGCTTGACCTTGTCCGCTACCTGAATAAGAGAATAAATTTAATTTAATTTAGGTTACTTGATACTGATAATCTATGAGATTGAATCACATATCTATGAGATTGAATCACATATGATTATTTGTTTTAATACAAATTTCATCAAAATAAGAATAGAAAATGGCATAAATTAAGTAGTGCTGTATAACATCCCATGGTAGATTGGAGTTCACGTCGTCATCTCGTATTGGTTGATGGTGTAGCTACGGAAGAAATGAATAACTTTATCTGCGACCTGATAAAGGGAATGAAATCACATCAAATTTAAGACTTGGATTAATTTCAATTTTATTGCCATAAGAACAAGTTGAATGACTTGGTTAAATTTATTTTCAGTACTTGTTATAAGAAGAAAGAATATGAAATTGAACAGGTATGAACGACTGGTCATATTTGTGCAAATGAACAGAATACTGTCCGCATATTGAACAATCTTTGGCAACTGTAATGGCTCCATAAAAAAACACTAGTCCCCCTAAATCAAAATTGTGTTGGGAACCAAAGCTCTCTTAGTCCCACTCATTCTTACCTGTGTAGGGGACCAGAATTTGTTTCCAATTTGATGAACATACTGTACTGAAGACAGGTTTATCACCAGACTCATATTTTCTATATAATGTTCTCACTTAACCCTAAAAAACACATAAGTTTCCAACCTTACAGTAACAAAATAAATCATGTACATGTATAATAGCAGTTCCATGCCATATATTTGTATAAAACTCTACCGTCATATTATGACGGTAGAGTTTTTCCAAATTAGCATTCTAAACATATTTGTGTGCATTAAAAAAATCCTAGCACCACTTATTCAAAATTGTGTTGGGAGCCAAATTCTCTCTTAGTCCCACTCATTCTTACCTGTGTAGGCGAGCAGAATTCCTTCCACTCGTTGACCAGCTTGATGAACATGCTGTACGGTCCGCATAGGCTTATCTTGCGTAGACGTCCAAACATGGAGAGCTCTGTGTAAGACATACCCATGTCAACCTGTGTGCAGAAAAATAAATAAAATTATGAGATTCTATAGAAGACATTTTTATTTAATTTATCAGACCAATAACTTTCTGCACCAGCACCCCCTAAAGCCTGCGTCACAAATCCAACGGTTCCCGGCCGAATTTATAGATCGCCAGAGAGTCGCCGAATTTCAAATCCGCCAGGGGGTCGAGCGTATTTTCGCTTGAAATCTACCCTGTCACATATTGGACGGGGCTCGGGAGAACCCTATGCTATGAACATTAGTATTCAGAAATCCGGTGCCCGTCAGTAAACAAAAGGAGTCAGGCGAAAATTGCTGAATTTGGAGCAGGTTTCGGTGCCCTGCGAACGTCGGCTGACCCCTAAAAAAACGCAGCAGAGCCCACATTGATGCCCTTTTGAGTGCACAGAGAAGTCAGGCGGGCTCCGTTTTGGATATGTGACAGCCCCTTTATGAATTGTTCGTCCTGGAGAGAATTATGCGCCTCGGGATAGTTTTACTAGATAGATGGCGTAATAGAAGTGCCGGACAAGTAAGTAAGTAAGTAGAAAATAAGATGCTTATTCTCAAATTTTGCAGAGGCTTATCTTGCGTATGCGTCCAAACATGGATAGCTCCGAGTAAGTACCCATGTAAACCTGTGTGCAGAGAATAATAGAATTTTGAGATTCTATAGAAGACATTTTTATTTAATTTATCATATCAATAACTTTCTGCAACAGCACCCCCCTTATGAATTGTTTGTCCTAGAGAGAATTATGCGTCTAGGGATAGTTTTACTAGATAGATGGTGCAATAGAAGTGCTTGACAAGTAAGTAAGTAGAAACTAAGATGCTTATTCTCAAACTTTGCAGAGGCTGATCTTGCATAGGCGTCCAAACATGGAGAGCTCTGTGTACGACATACCCATGTCAACCTGTGTGCAGAAAATTAAAAGAATTATGAGATTCTCGAATCTGAAGAGTTTTTTCTCAAATTTAATTTGGTAATTTTAACCCATTCATAACTTTTTCATCGTGGCTAAATATGCACTTACCAGAATCGACATTGGCATTCAACGAGTTAATGGCGGTCATGCAGGGGGAGGCTGCATCGCAAAACGCCTTCTCAAATTAGGTTAAATTTGTGCATATTGCATCACTCCCGAGGCAGTATGAATTATGCACTGTGCGCAAGATGGCACCGCCAACTGATTTACGAATCCAAACCATCTATGATGGATAACATCACTATAATCATAACAACTCCTGGGGGGTGTTTCACAAAGATCCTAAGTTGAACTTAACTCCAAGTTGGATTTAAAAAGTATGGAAAGCCATTTGTAGCCTTGGAATAAAATATATTCATAAGCAAAAATGCAAGTATTTTAGACTTTTCATATATTTTACATGAAGAACATGAAATCTCCTTGATAATGGAAAAATATTAATCATTTGAAATAACATTTTATGCCTTTTAAAGGACTTTTACAAACAAAATTCAATGAAACTAATGGCTTTCCATACTTTTTAAGTCCAACTTAGAGTTAAATTCAAATTAGGATCTTTGTGAAACACCCCCCAGCATTATGTTTCTCACCTCATCTGTTTGGGCAATCTTGCCAGCTTCTAGCGGCTCCAGCTCAGCAGTCGGTGTGGCATCCATGATTCTGAGATGATGAAATGTGGTCAAAATGTTAATCAGTTGTTTGCCTTCTTAGTGGAATGTATGCATAGAATCAGATCAATTTTTTTTTCTTAATGAACAACAAAGTCCCTTTCTAGTCATGAATGGGGGAATATACTATTCATGTAACTTGTCTAAGGCACTAGGCAGGGCTCCACACTTACCCTTTTATGTCAGTGGCCCAGTCAGGCCAGTGAATTTCTTCCCCTTATCTGGTGGCCCGAAAGAAAAATTTACTGGCAAGAAAATTGTATTTCATGAGTAAACTTTTAACTATTCAAAATATCACTCTTTCCTGATTAAATGTGTGATTATAGATGAAGCATGACATGGAAGAAAACAAGATTTTTATAATTTTGTCAATGTCAGGTTGAAAATCTGCTTGCCTGATCGGGCCACCAACATATGACTTTTATACATTTTTGCTGGCCCAAAGAGCTATTTCACGGGCACTGGGCCAGCGGGCCAGTGCGAGTGTGGAGCCCTGCACTAGGTCAAGTGAATTCTTGAAATTCAGAGGGTTAATAATTCACTTTTAAACTTGGATTACTGTGCTCAAATAAAGATAAATGAATAAATTAGCACATAATTATGTCATACAGTGACTGCTGGTAATTCAAATGGTTATAGACAGAAAGGTAATTTGACTCTAGAAGTAACTCATTGACGTGATGGTATACGCTTTATAACTGCATTTAAATGAAACAATGGATTACAAACAATGTTTCCAAGGTTTCGCTCTGATAATTTGTGCACAAACATACCCTTGCAGTGCTGGCAGTTTGAAGTGTTTCATGGCGTAAATGATGAACCTCCGTAGATCTGTCTTGCTGATGCCACCGATCGGGTTAATGTCTGCGCTGGAACAGTCATACTTTGTGAAGTAGCCCCTCAGACTGGAAGAAACACAAAAAGAAAGACAATGTCCATTATAACCATTATAATCATCATAATCATAATCATAACATTCTTAGAATACTTTTCATTCAACCACAACTATCTCCATAATTACGGAGACATTTGAAAAATAAAACCAATTTCATCCTTGTGCTACCAAAAGCTGAACAACAAGGAACAAGAGAAATGTGAAAGCTCCAAGCAAATTTTGATTAAATTTGACAAAGTTAATTGATTACTTAAAGTACAGTCTTTTTATTTATATGCAAATAAGAATGTCAGATTATTTGATCAGCTGGACATACCTTTCATCCACATTAGCCGACCCTAGCACCAGTAGACCTCCCGGTCTATCCTGGCTCCATAGTCCCAACTGTGCGAAGAGGTAGGACAGGACCATCCTGGTTCTAGCCCAAATAATTGCATTCCTATCTTGTATACCAACTCAGGACTCAGGACTCTCCAATCCTCCTCTCTCACATAGTGCAACCGCAAACCAAACATATTATCTACCCCACCATGGAAGCCGATACTTACAAGCAACATCTATATTGTACATTACTTGTAAATGAGGCCTTCTATAAAAATCATTGAATATTGCATGAGAGATTTTACCTTTATTTACCTTTTATCCAATTTGGCTGATCCTAACATACAATTTAAGTCCCTATAATGATTGAACTAGCATATGATTGAAGTCCCTAGAATGATTGAGTATTGAATGTGAGATTTACCTTTCATCCACATTAGCTGACCCTAGCACCAGTAGACCTCCCGGTCTGTCCTGGCTCCACAGTCCCAGTTGAGCAAAGAGGTAGGACAGGACCATCCTGGTTCTAGCCTGCGGATTGGAGGAGAGATAACATAATAATAATAGTATAATCAATGTCATAATCATAATTACCATCAACATCTTTATCATCATCATCATCATCATCATCATCATCGTCGTCTTCGTCGTCGTCGTCATCATCATCACATCATCATCATCATCATCATCATCATCATCATCATCGTCATCACCATCATCATCATCATCATTGTCATCGTCGTCATCATCATCGTCGTCATCATAACCATCACCATCACCATCACCATCACCATCACCATCACCATCATCATCATCATCATCATCATCATCATCCTCATTACCATCACCATCACTATCATCTTTATCTTCATGTTCATCGACATCATCAAGATAAGCATCACTGCAATCACATTCAATATTCCATGATAACTAAAATCAACATCAATTTAATTATTACCATCCTCATTTACGAGAACATCATCATCATTAACAACAACAGTTCTGATTGGAGTAAGATGGAAAAAACACAGAAGATTTGAAAAACAAGTATAATGTGGTTACCTGTATATTTTGAAGAGCGAGATTCTCTCTTGGCGACCCACCCTGGACCTTGAACTTGGGTTGTGTGTTTGTTGCTTTCTCGAAGATATTAACAGCAGCTTGCACGGCCTCATCAATGGTGATGGACAGATGATGACTGTGATGATAGAACAAAGTGAAAGAACAAAATATAAATATATATTATCAAACAGCAAAAACAATTTATGATGGTCTATTTGAGTTTTCTACAGCTTTCTCACAGATATTCAAAGCTGTTTGCATAGCCTCATCAATGGTGATAGACAGATGATGACTGTCAAATTTGACAAGACAGAAATGAAGAAATAAAACGATTACAGTAAAACTATATTATCAATTAGCAAAAATAGTTATGATTATGTCTGATTGAGCTTCTGTAGCTTTCTCACAGATATTCAAAGCTGCTTGCATAGCCTCATCAACGGTGATAGACAGATGATGACTGTAATGACAGGACAAAATTAAGAAAGAAAACAATATGATATAAAGATACGGTATCATTATTGTCTAATTGATTTTTGGTAGCTTTTTCAAAGAATCCACAACTGCTTGTAGGGCTTCAGTAATGGTGATAGACAGACGGTGACTGTAATAACAGATTTAAACAAATAACAAAATCATTCAAATAAAGCAATATTATCAATTGGCAAAAAGGAGTAATGATCAGAGCTGCCAACCTTCAAAAAACAAAAACAGAATGAAATGACCACATAACCAGAATTTTCAGGGAAAAAACAGAATTGCACATACATGTAGCTTACTACATACTGAAGTTCACGCACAAAATTAGATGATCAATTTGAAGATCGCATATTTAAACAGGGTCGGTGCTGGTGCTCATAACGTGAATATTACAGTGTTTGAACATTTTAAGACGTTCAAACGTAACATTTAAAATTTAAAAAAACGTAATTCGACTAATTACTACCGTAATTACATTTAAAAAACGTAACAATTACGGCAAAAACGGAATAGTTGGCAGCTCTGAATGATTCTTTGGTTGAGTTTTGGTAGCTTTCTCAAAGAAATTAACAACTTCTTGCACAGCCTCATCAACGGTGATATACAGATGGTGACTGTAATGATGGGATCGAAATGCAGGAACCATACAATATACATTAACCCGTTCACTTTGAGATTCTAAAATTCCTATAGACTTTGTACACAACCCAACCGGTTCCCGTAGTCAAGGGGTTAAGATATCATCAATTAAGAAAAATAAAGAGAACAGATTCATGCGTTAGTTGCCATTTATAAATATGTTCACAACTGCTAGCACTGCAGTATCAATTGTAACAATTAGATGCAATTGTAATGGTAAATTTATTGTGAATAAAATAATATGAAAATTGACAAACAGGCGCCTACATGTATGTTGTGTAAAAGGTGCAAGCCTTTGCAAAAGAAGTGCAAAGGAAATCACATTTTTTTTATGGCTGAAATGTTATTTGTTGGATATATGTGACCGGCTATAGCAAAACCCGGCACTTGGAGGTAATTCATGTTTTGAAGAAATTGGCATTTTAAGTTCACATAATGTATGTAAAAGATGTATGATTGTAAAATTGAAACAATCATACCTCTGCCAATTATTGACCAATTTGTTAGAACACAGCATCAAATGAAAGCTTGTGATGAGGCCTTTCTAATAGGATGAAAATCTACATTTTGATTTTTACTGACAAGTGCAGGGTTTTGCTAGAGCCGTCACATATCATTTGCTGGATTAATTCACTTACCTTCCTATCTGATCAGCCAGCAACGCGGCTCTTGAGCATGTCTCCTCCGATGAATTGACCGTTCCCATATAGCAGGTGACCAGGACGCGGCCGCAAAGCTCCCGGGGGTCGGAGGGAATGTAATCAGGGTCATAGGTCAGTTTACGTACGTCTACCAGCGCTTGGTCATCTATATTTGAGGAAATATATTACAGTTTATAAGCGTTTTTTTGCTCTAAATTCAACAGAGTACCAAAGAAGTAACGTTGCATTCTTTTGTTATAACATCGCAATGGTTCTTTATACAATTTTATTACAATTTGTCCTTTTGATTTGGGTTTTAAGTAGTGGTCTTAGCCGTCTTAGCATCAGCTTGGTCAGAAATTTATGGCTTGCCTGATATTGTTTACAACTATTACCCATGGCAATGAATAGCTGTGATGTTAGACTTTGATATAGAGATGGTAATGGGGATATGATGCAAATTGTTTCAACATATCTGTAAACTATAAGGAACTCCATTATTTCATAACACAGATGATTTTTATAAACATAAGTCCTTTTTACAGCTTGATAAATGCTAGCAGTAGAAGACCGGCCGGCAGCCCAGAGCTTGTCTGGTCTACACATGAATGTATGGGAGTTATATTTTGGAGGGGTATATTTGGAGGGGTATATTTGGAGGGGTATATTTGGAGGGGTATATTTGGAGGGGTATATTTGGAGCACAGGAGCCAAAAGCAACGGGAAGACCCTGCCAGACTCATTTAAATGAATTTGTTAGATTTCCATCTTTATGTTCATGTGTTCAGAAATTGGTTCTCTCTTCGATGCACCAAACCCCTACATAGAGGTCTATAGAGGTTGAAACTTTGCAGTTTATTTATTATTCATGGTGAGTCTACAGATATTTGTTGTCATAATTATTCAGAATATTGACCACAATAAATAACATCTTTAGTTACATCAAACATTATTTGGGGGCGAGGGTAAAACATTGATATATTGTGATATTATTGACTGATTGATTGATGGATAGAAAGAAGGATGACTGAATGAATGGAGCCGGATGGAAGGATTGATGATTGATTGACTGGCAGACCAACCAACCCACCAACCGACCCACCAACCGACCAACTAGCGACTGACAGACTCTCTGACTGATTGATCGATTGATTGGTTGACTAGCCGACCAACCAACCCACCAACCAACCCACCAACTAACCCACCGACTGACCAACTAACAGACTGACTGACAGATCGACTGACAGACTCTCTGACTGATTGATTGATTGATTGATTGGTTGATAAAAAAAGCAAAATAAAATGATGCATTAGTTACTTTTTCTAAAAAACTTACCTCCATTAGCAATGGCCTGGCACACAAGTCTACACATGGAATACACAATGCATGCTGTGGACGAACTGTCTATTCCCCCACTCAATGGAATGAAGAACCCGCCCTATAAAAAGAAAAAGGAAAATACAAATTTGGAAGCTCAATTTGTACAACACTAAATGTTTTATGTTATCTCCATTACAATAACCTTTTACATTTTAAACATAAGTGCAACCTGGCACGTAAGTCTACACATGGAATGCACAATGCATGCTGTGGACGAACTGTCTATTCCCCCACTCAATGGAATGAAGAACCCCCCCTATAAAAAGAAAGAGGAAAATACAAATTTGGAAGCTCAATTTTTACATCACCTCTATGTTTTACAATCTTCATTATAATAGACAATTTAATACATTTCAATCATTAGTTCAGCCTCGTAAACAGATCTACACATGGAATGCACAATACATGCAGTGGATTAACTTGCTTTTTCTTTTTCTTGTAATAAATTGCAAGAATTAATCATAAATGATTAGGACAGGAAGAAATACTGTTTTTTTTTTGTTTAATGTTTAAATGATTAGTAAACGTTTTGACTCTAATCATTATCATTATCATTATACATGTAATTATCATTGTCATTATCTTTATTATTACTATTATTATTATTGTGTTTATTATTATTATTATTATTATTATTATTATCATTATCATTATCTTTATTATTATTATTACAATTATTATTATGATCATTATTTAGATTATTATTATTATTTTTAATTCTCTTCAGACCTGTGCACTTCTCCTGAGATAGTCCCACAACCAACAGGCTGGAGCCAAGGCTATCTCCTCCTCCGGCGTGTACATCTTGTATTGCAGTCATTATCATTATAATCATCATTGTCATTATCTTTATTATTATTATTATTATTATCTTTATTATTATTATTATTATTATTATAATTATCATTGCCATTATCTTTATTATTATTATTATTTAGATTATTACTATTATTTTTAATTTTCTTCATACCTGTGCACTTCTCCTGAGATAGTCCCACAACCAACAGGCTGGAGCCAAGGATATCTCCTCTTCCGCCGTGTACTCCTTGTACTGCACATTGGCTGTGGGAGTCACGATTGCGTCGCGGTCGTTTGAAAGCGAAAAATCGACTTGGACCCGTGGGAATGCCTCGGATCTCGTAGCCTGAACAGAAAAATAAAACAATCATACCAGTATTGAGATCAATGAACATACAGTCAAACCTTGTCTTAGTTGGCCACCTGTCTACAACAGCCAACCTACCTATGGTGCCCACCAAATGTGAAGCAATGTTATGGAACCCTTCTATAGAGGCAGAGATGCCAACCTCTTGACACAAAAAAACAGACTGAATATCCTAAAAAATCAGATTTTGGAGAGAAAAATCAGATTTTCACGAAAACCCGACACTACCACTGGCCCATTGGCCCCGGGCCTGTAAAATGTCAGGGAAATGTTTTACTGGTAAGAACGGGCAAGTAAAATGTTTGCTCTTTCATTAACATTTAATGTGCCGCCAACTTCGAGGTAAAAAAATCATATTTTTTTCGCGAAGCCAATTTGTGCAACAAAAATACTCTATATGTTTGCGTGAATATCAAAGTTAGTTCAGTCGATCACACAACGTTTTATGAGTTTGTTTTGTTTCTTTGTGATATATTTAAAATACCTAACTTTAGCAATAGTTTATCATGGTTCAACGTAGTTCTTTTTGCCATTTTCTGACCGTTACTATATTTTTTTTTTTTTTTTTTTTAAACGTATTTTTTGCTAAGAAAACGTACTGCCGTATTTTCATCAACAAAAGGTACTAAATATGACAAAATCGTACTAGTTGGCATCTCTGTAGAGGTCACCTGTCTGCAGTGGCCACTATACTTGTTTCCCTTGGGTGGTCACTATACACAGGTTTTTACTGTATATCTCTTTCATTTATAATAAAATGAAAAATGAGCAACATAAAAACAAGCTTTCCTGGGAATCAAACTACAAATTTTCAGATTGCTAGACTAGTGCTCTAACCATTGAGCCATAAGGTCCTATTGATGGTGGTACTTCCCAGAAATTTTTCTCAATGCTCATGCCAGTCAGAAATTATATAAACCTGACACAAATTTAAATCTGAAGGATATAAAATCAACAATTTCTAATGCTACTTAGGCTAACACAGATAAACAAAACTATGCTAATGGACCATTCTTTGAAAAGTGAAACTTTTTTGGAAAAAAATAAAGTTTGTTTTTTCAGTTGTTTTATTCCATTATTGGAAAGATCAATGTCCAAGGTGTTATGAGATATATGTTTTATATTGAATTTAGAACATTTCTTACTCATTTGCATAAATTAACATATTTCAATATTCAAATAAAAATCATAACTCAGAAAATACTCAAGCTAGCTTATTCCTCTTATTCCCCTGTACATGTTGATACCAACTTTGTGAGAATTGAACTTCATGTTACTATCTAAACCTAATATTTGTAAAATTCCCATTTCCATTCACATTGTACATGTCACACACGTGACCACCCCAAAATGTCACACACGTGACCCAGACATCCCCACATAATAACATACATTAAAAAAACAATTGTTTAAGATAATTTGTATTTTTTACCATTTTCTTACTTACAGATACATATCAGTTGTCTGATACTAATATGCACATTTTAGCTTTTCATATCTCACAGGATTTCCAAAATGAAATTGAGTTGAATTCTTTTTCTTCAAAAAGGCTCCCGTGCAAAGTCACACACGTGACCGATGCCATTTGACCTCTGTCCTTGGGTAACATAATAATAAAATCTTTTGTGTGACACCTGTAAGACTTCAACATATGCAAGTCATATATGAAGTTCACATCATCATACATCCTATACTTACTAAAAAATATAAGCATCCTATTTCAAAAAATTTCATATTTTAGGTCACACACGTGACGAATGACCCTAATAATGGTGATAAACATTTTAAATGCCAATGCAGATAAACATGCTTATTGTAAAACTTGTCAGGGCTTGGCACTAGAACTAACCAAGTTGCCCGGGACAAGTAAAAATTGATACTGTGCAAGTATCATTTCATAAATGGTCTAGTTTTGTTGCGTGCTCAGGCAACTAAATAATTGTTATAACTATCAGAGAAATATTTAATTTTGGATGTGTAAATCCCATCTAGAAGTATGCATGCAAGTAGATTTTATGTTGGAGCAAGTAACATTAAACATTTATGATTTTTTCCTTTCACGAATGGGCCAGTACAAAAAAAAAAAAGTTAGTATGGAGGCTTGGGTTAGCGTCAAACTTACTGCCATGGAAGAGCTGGATATCTGGGAGCGGTATGACCTCACATCTTCAAGGTCAAGGGTCGCAGTGGTCACTTCCTGTGAGGAATGAAAGGGAACAAGACAAGGCACAATGAATGATGAAATGCTTTCAATGGTGGATGAAAGAAAATTTAGAATTCACTTATAAACAGGGCACAACACTTAGCTAGCACTTGCCCGATTGCCCTGAGCAAATTAAAATTGTTGCTGGGCAAGTACAATTTTATAAATGGTCTAGTTTGGTTGCCCAATTGGGCAAGTAACACTTCTGTTCAACTACAAGAGAAAATGTAACAATGAATTTGCTATTGAAAAAAAGCAAAGAAAATGGGATTCCAACGGGATTCCAACCCGAGACCTCCGGATTGCTAGCCGAATGAGCAATAGAAAACCCTAGTACGGCGCTCGTCCCTGAAATCCCTTAATTTTCATTGCTCGAGTGGTCAGAAGCTATTTAATAAATTTGCTGAGCAGTAAATTTTCAGGTCGGGCAAATGAAATTTGAAGATTAAAAAATGACTTTACTTGCCCGAATGGGCATGTAGGAAAACATTTGATGTGGAAGCTTGCCATACCCAAAAGTTAAAGGGGTAGTTTAGTTTTGGTATAGAGGGCGCTGCACATCACAATTTTTTTGTGAGGTAATGAAAAACTGAGTGTCGAATTTGAGAGAACATGCAATTTGAATGGCAGAATAAACTTTATTTGGTCAAAATCGACCCAGAAACGGCTGAAATATCAATAAATATATCTGATCTTATAATTATTTGGGGCCCAAATAACTAGATGATTTTTTCAAAAATTTTTTTAAATGCTTGCACTTTTTCAAAAATGTTCAAAAGCGTTTTTTAAATAGTTGTTGATGATCTCTCTATTTAATCATTCTTTCAATAAAACATCACATGCATAATTTTGTATTTAAAAATGGTTGAAACCAATGCCTTTTTAGAAAGTGCCCTCTTGTGTTTTATTGGCTCTTTTTGAATGATAACAGGCTTTTTACTAAGTCGTTTGTAATTTTGTATACCTTTTGAGCATGGTAGAGTTATAACTATTAGTTTATAATGGTACTGTCCAGGTTTGGTTACTAAAGTTCAGCCTTACCAAAACTGTACTACCCCTTTAACTACCTGATGGCTGAATCACTCACCACTTCAGAAAGACCAAATTCCTCTCCCCTGACGACTACATCTCCATTCACTGCGATGACAGAACCACCATAGTAATACACTCTTTCTCCATCGCATCCTCGAAGGTTGGAATACAAGTAGATACCACCACACTGCAATCGGAAAAAAAACATGACATGTTTTATACAGATTGTTAAAAATTAAAAATGAGAAAAGAAAATTTAGCTTCACCAGAAATCAAACAGATGATATAAGAGGTCAAATGAGGCAAGTGACCCTGTGGCATTCTTGTCAAGGTCAACAAGATGGTGGTGGCTGCGCTACCATTTTCTCACCATCTCAACACCATCCAGGCTCATGGCAATGTGAGGTCAGCAGATGACCTCGGCGTCAATCTTACAATCATGCAAACTGTCACAGAATGTGACTAGCATCTCAACATTATCATCCTTCATCAAATCAATAGATTAAAAGTAGGGTCTAAGAATTAACTAATGTAATCATGTGCATGTTAAAAGGGGTAGCGGCTAAGGTCAAAAGGTTACATGAGATCACTGACCTTGACAGTGGCATTCTTGATGAGGTCAACGAGGCGATGACCTTTCCTGAGATGGTGATGGCTGCCGCTACCATTCGTTACTATCTCCACACCATCAAGACTCATGGCAATGTGCGGGCTGTGAATAAAAAAGGGAAGAATACAAACAATGTTGAAATGTGTAAAACCCAAAAATAATTCAATACAATAATGATAACAAGGCAGAATTTGGTAATTTGGAGCAACTAATATGTTCCTTACTATATTTTGCAATCCCCATAGAATTGAAACAGGGCCCACCAGGTTCCTGTAGGCAATGGGTAAAAGAGCCAGGTTCTCATCTGTGAAGATGCCTCACAAGATTTCAGTATGTGTATTCTTTGTTGAGGAAGATTCACATTCAAGTGATTTTGAAGAAAAAAATTACATTTAGGTGTTTTTCATTCATGTAAACTTTCTCTATGGTCTTTGTCAATTAAGTGATTTTCAAACATTCCTGCTTACCTGTTAGCTGTCCATAGTCCCTCACAAACTTCAGACCCGATGCAAGTATCCCTGGTAGCGATCACAGCATCTCCAATGGGAACTGTCGTCTGTCAATGAAAAAAATTAATAAAATGGAATGACTAAAATTTTAATATATGATACTCCCTAATCCCTGAAGCGCACTTTGGCTCCCTAAAGTTTTAAATGTTGGCCATGTTTTGCTTCACACATTTAAAACCAAAAGCAAGTATCCCTGGTAGCGATCACAGCATCTTCGATAGGAACTGTCGTCTGTCAATACAAATTGAAAATGGAATAAATGAAACATGAAGTAAGTACATCTTATGATAATATTGTGACATTACATTAGTGGAAAGACACTTATTTTTTCCAACAACTTTTTTTTAGTTTCATAAAAACCTTGATTTTGACTTATCCGAGCAGTAATAATACAAATAATAAAAGATTATTAATATTTCTTTACCCGTCAAGGTATATATATATGTTATAATTCTTGGTAGAAAATGTTGTTCCAGCGTTCTCAGCTTAGACTAGCCCTAAAACCATCGAAGCTCCCTGTTGTTACTATTGTAGGCTCTTTTTTAAATCTCCTTTTCAATTCAACATGTTAAATCATTATTATTATTTTTTTTATACCTGTCCAGCAATGTCTGCAATCATCCTGCAAATGTTGTTCCAGCATCCTAAAGCCCGGCGCAGACAGAGCCGACTCGACCCGATCCGACTGGTTTCAATCAGGCTAGAGGTGGGCCCGGTCGGTCTGATCCGTTTCATCGTGTTGAATTGGCCCCAAATAGCATCCGACTGTCTTTCGACTGGCAAAATGTGTGTTGCAAGGCACTGAAAACTGAGCCGATCCGAATGAAAACCAGTCGAATCGGGTCGAGTCGGCTCTGTCTGCAGAGGGCTTTAGCTGAGCCTAGCCCTGAAACCACCTCAACTCCCTATAATTCCCCTTGTAGGCCCTTTTTATATCTCCTTTTGGATTCAAAATCTAAAATCATTATCACATAAATAATTTAAGAATCTGAGCAACTTAGAGTTTCCATCGTTGGCCTTTTTATCTCTATATTCCAATTCTAAATTTCAAATCATCATAATACACATATCTGAAGACTTTTGATTCTTCTTCTTTTTTTTATCTTTCCTGTCCTGCAATATCTGCAATCATCCTTGGAAGAAAATGATGTTCCAAAGTTCTCAGCGTAGCCCAGCCCTGGAACCATGGGCGTCGATACTTACGTAATACCTATTCATCAGGGGGGGATGAATGAATAGATCATCCCCCCTGATGAATGGGTATCAATGACAGATCGACGCCCATGCCTGGAACCATCTCAGCTCCATGTACTTACCACTTTTGGCCTGTTTTATCTCTCCTACAATTCACCATTTCAAATCATTACAATATAAATAATTTAAGAATAGTAAAAGAATCATTATGATCATTATTTTCTACCTGTCCTGTAATATCTGCAAGCATCCTTGGAAGAAAATGTTGTTCCAAAGTTCTCGCCTAGCCCAGCCCTGAAACCACCTCAGCTCCCTATAATTCCCTCCTCTAATATTTCCTTTCAATAACAAGAATAATACAAGAATCATTTTGATTTTCTACCTGTCCTGTAATATCTGCAATCATCCTTGGCAGAAAATGTTGTTCCAAAGTTCTCAGCTTAGCCCAGCCCTGGAACCACCTAAGGACTTTATAGTTAACTTTGTGGCCCTTTTCAATCTCTCCTTTTCAATTCAACATTTTAAATCATTACAGTATGAATATCTGAAGAATTTTGATTCTTCTTTTTTTTTTATCTTTCCTGTCCTGCAATATCTGCAATCATCCTGGGAAGAAAATGTTGTTCCAAAGTTCTCAGCCTAGCCCAGCCCTGGAACCACCTCTCCATGTACTTACCACTTTTGGCCTGTTTTATCTCTTCTACAATTCACAATTTCAAATCATTATCATATCAATAATTTAAGAATAATAAAAAGAATCATTATGATCCTTATTATCTACCTGTCCTGTAATATCTGCAATCATCCTTGGCAGAAAATGTTGTTCCAAAGTTCTCGCCTAGCCCAGCCCTGAAACCACCTCAGCTCCCTATAATTCCCTCCTCTAATATTTCCTTTCAATAACAAGAATAATACAAGAATTATTTTGATTTGTTACCTGTCCTGTAATATCTGCAATCATCCTTGGCAGGAAATGATGTACCAGCGTTCTCAGCCTAGCCCAGCCCTGGAACCACCTCAGCTCTTGGTAGTTACCATTATTAGCCTTTTTAATCTCTCCATTTCATTTCAAAAGTTGAAATAAATAAATAATAAAAGCGTCACTCTGATTTGTTACCTGTCCAGTTATATCTGCAATCATCCTTGGCAGAAAATGTTGTTCCAAAGTTCTCACCTAGCCCAGCCCTGGAACCATCTTAGCTCCATGTACTTACCACTTTTGGCCTGTTTTATCTCTCCTATAATTCCAAATTTCAAATCATTATCATATCAATAATTTAAGAATAGTAAAAGAATCATTATGATCATTATTTTCTACCTGTCCTGTAATATCTGCAATCATCCTTGGAAGAAAATGTTGTTCCAAAGTTCTCAGCTTGGCCCAGCCCTGGAACCACCTTAGCTCCCTGTAGTTACCATTGTTAGCCATGTCCGTCTTAGGCTTGATCAACAGGATTTTCCTTCAAAATGATAGAAAAATATATCAAAGAATCAGTCAACTTGATTTTGATCTCAGTGAAAAAAATGAAACCTCCATTTATGTGGGCCGCTTTTCAAACCTGCTGACATTAAACAAGCACTGAAAAACATTTTTTTTTACTGAATTCTATGATCATTTACAAGGGCCGTTTTGTGTTGTTTTTTTTCTTTTATGGGATGGGGGGGGGGGGGGGCTGTTTTAGGCATTTGGGGAGGCTAAATTTCCCTGTACCACCATGTTTTTCGATGTCACTATTTGATTGAATGATATTTATACTGAAGTAAAGGAAACAAAATGATAGAAGAATAAGGTAGAAAATTGTAGGCTCGATCACCAGGATTTTCTTTCAGAAAGGCAGGAAATCCATGGGAAACTATACAGGATTTCCTTAGTGCACTAGATTTGTATACTCACACTTTTTGTCTCTTTTCACATCCTGATTAGTATGAAAAATGTTATTGCTACTCACTAAACATGTAAAACCAGGGCCAATTACCCCAATACAATTGCCACAATGTAAGAGGGGATAAGCCTTTGGGTATTAAGGGAATGGGAAGGTTGGTGATCATTCAATAGTGCAGGCTATTGAACTTCCCAAGTTTATGATTCAGCTGCAAAGCTTGAAGAACACATTCAGTCTTTGACATGTTCATGTATATTTTGGGTTGTTTTGGAGAGAAAAAATGAATAAGAAAACAGGGCTAATCAATTCCATGCTTAACCGGGGCGCAAGTGAAAGTAATGTGTGGGCAAGTACAATGTAAAGTAACTTGCCCAACTAGGGCAACAATTAGTATCCATATTATATATCCATATTATGTGATGATGTTCGAGTTTGACAGGATTTTGTGAAAAATGCCATTTAATTGAAGGCAACTTAATTCTTTGAACAGGTTTTCCAATGTTAGTCACTAGATAAAATACCAAGTTCACTTGAATGTTCATAACAAAAATATCAAATTACAGGCTCTTTTCCTTATTTACCAAAATAGGGTTAGCTACAATAAATTTGGGCAAGCTATTTTCTTAGGAGTTTGCCAGACTGGGCAAAACAGAAAATACATTTTTGTAGAGACCTGCAAAAAACTAAAATATGTCAACAAATTCAACAACCAACAATTAAGGAGCCAATAAAAAAAGGCAAAATGACTTACTTGTTCAAGAAGATGACTCTGCAATTATACCTCACATTCTTGTGTGTCACAGGCCTAAGGAATGGAAAGGGGGGGGAGACAGAACAATTGGGATTTAAATATTATTATCGCATTCAAAGATCCTTTTTTTGTCAATATTCCAGCCCGAGATTGTATACAAAAATATCTAAATAAGAGAAAATGACAAGTTTCCACCAGTTTAAAAGCATTTTGTGACTTGCTATGCCCAGCCCCGTAACCCGTTCAGGACTGGTCCCGAAAATACTCGGGCTTGGGTCTATGGAGAATACATGTTCGAAATCGATCAGTCCTGAACGGGTTAAAATGTGTGATTTCAGAAGCATGGCCCAATGACATCATTGCAAGCAGAAGTTGCATTATTTGTTTGTACAGATCAATGCAAACTTGCTTCTGCAATGGATCACACACCATTTGTATTATAATTCAAACAGCTTTCAGGCACATTTGAAGGTCATTCCCAGGAAGAAATGCTCCCCAGGGAGTGGAGATGGTGCACACTACAGTATGTGCTGGTTTGCATTGTACCCTATGACCGGGGTAATAATATCATTGTAAAGCGCTTAGAGATGATTATCAATCATATTAGGCGCTATATAAATCAAGTATATTATTATTATCATTCTCATTTTGGGGGATTTTGGAGTTAGATTTTCTTAAATTAAGTTTTGAATGCAATTTTAAAAGAAGAACTCAAGATAATCATATTTGAAAAATTATGAAAGTCGGTCTAACGGTCCAAATTTGCAACCTTTTGATGTTAGGGCCGCTCTGAGGTCATAATACAAACCGTGTTCCTATGCAGGGAATGATGCACAGAAAAGACTCGGTCCCTGGGATAGGACCAGG
This sequence comes from Echinarachnius parma, assembly GCA_037951105.1. Lineage (NCBI taxonomy): Eukaryota > Metazoa > Echinodermata > Echinoidea > Clypeasteroida > Echinarachniidae > Echinarachnius > Echinarachnius parma. The sequence goes on along the minus strand of JBAMJV010004774.1, from coordinate 46,589 downwards.
GGGGGTAAACTCAGCCGCCATGATGGTTAAGGCATGTATGCGATTAGAAGCAGTTTAGCTACATCACAAAACGTCATCAAAAGTATGACAGGCTGTGTGTTTCGAAATTGATCTGGAATTTAATAATAAAATACATCCCATTGAGCGGTGAAATATTCACCACCTCTTTAGCTAGCGTATTCAATTTGTGTTGCCCTTTTCTACTCCATCAATAGGACCACTTTTTTAGTTACATTTTGTGTTAAATACTGTTTATGAATGCTCAATATTTGCAGTAGAGTCGCCCTTCATACACGAATCACTGTCTCAGCCAAGGGCAAAAATTGTTTACAAATTCATCGCGCGCAAAATCATGTACGCGCTTATGACATCTTTGCCTGATCTTTGCCATAGAAAATGTACAGTGTGAGTGCGCTTGGTAAAGTGCGCGCCTTACGCACATTCCTATTGTTTCGTCATATTATTTCCCCACAATGCAGTTTTGTGACGAACTTCCTCCGTTCAATACTGCTCGTAAACAAGACCGTCAGCCCGCCATTGTTTTATGTACAAAATGTACAGGGTACGGTCACTGGGCGCGATACAGTTTACCTTCTAGTTCTACAACGGCAGTGTTGGAGTCATACTTCTATGGATAGGACAATAAAAGGAAATTCTGTGTATGTCACATCTCAAGAACCTAGTCTACTTCTCAAACAAGAGTAGGATGTTAACCCTGATTATTAGTAACCCATGCACATCACATCTCAAATACTGTACTTGTATAAAGAATCTTCAAAATTGAAGGAGGCAACTGGTACGACTGTACATGCCAACATCACAGATGATATCTTGAGCATCTGGTGCTTCCAGGAGCTGTGCTAGGACTTACCAGGAGTGAAGGTCAGGATCAGACTCAAAGAAGTGATCACTGCACCCAACAGAAACAAGTCAGTGCGGTGCCCTGTATTAGTAACCCTACAAACCTTCGGTCATAAGACAGATAGAGTAAATCAATGACTTACATGCCAACATCACAGATGATATCTTGAGCCTCTGGTGCTTCCAGGAGTTGTGGCAGGACTTACCAGGAGTGAAGGTCAGGATCAGACTCAAAGAAGTGATCACTGCACCCAATAGAATCAAGTCAGTGCGGTGTCCTGTATTAGTAACCCTACAAACCTTCGGTCATAAGACAGATAGAGTAATTCAATGACTTACATGCCAACATCACAGATGATATCATGAGAATCCGGTACCTCCAGGAGCTGTGCTAGGACTTGCCAGGAGTGAAGGTCAGGATCAGACTCAAAGAAGTGATCACTGCACCCAATAGAAACAAGTCAGTGCGGTGCCCTGTATTAGTAACCCTACAAACCTTCGGTCATAAGACAGATAGAGTAAATCAATGACTTACATGCCAACATCACAGATGATATCTTGAGCGTCCGGTGCCTCCAGAAGCTTTGCCATGAGCACAGGTTCGTGTCCGAATCTTGGAAGTGATCGCTGCACCCAATATTTATCAAGTCAGTGCGGTGCCCTGTATTAGTAACCCTACAAACGTTCGGTCATAAGACAGATAGAGTAAATCAATGACTTACATGCCAACATCACAGATGATATCTTGAGCGTCCGGTGCCTCGAGGAGCTGTGCCAGGACTTGCCAGGAGTGAAGGTTGGTGTCCGACTCGTAGAAGTGGTCATTGCAGCCATATCCCCTGCAAATTATAATTTTATGAACAAACACATATTACATTCATGTATATATTTACATACTGAAGTAGAGATAAAATGAATACCATTTGGGGGGAATCAGGATTTAATGTCAATAATTGCTGCCAACCCCTCTGGGTAATAATTTTAAAGTAGAATCAAAGGTACATGTATACTTGTAAGTATGTTGACTATGCAAAAGTACCTACACAATTAATAATAAATTGATTATTTGTATCATTTACAAATTTATGATGAATATTTCCAGTATTAAAACTGAATACATTATAATATAGCCAGTTTGGGCCTCACTGTAATGATCTCTCAATCTAGATCTTCCTCTTTGTAGGACTCATGTTAGTGTTCAACCTTAACCCCCTGTGTGCCAGATCAAATGAATCACTTGACACGTTTCTTTACACAAGTTCACATGAATACCTAGTACTCTAGTGGTTTATCATACTGTGTTGTATAATTTGTTTAATGTCAATAATTGCTGCCAACACCTCTGGGTAATAATTTTAAAGTAGAATCAAAGGTATACTTGTAAGTATGTTGACTATGCAAAAGTACCTACACAATTAATAATAAATTGATTATTTTTATCATTTACAAATTTATGATGAATATTTCCAGTATTAAAACTGGATACATTATAATATAGCCAGTTTGGGCCTCACTGTAATGATCTCTCAATCTAGATCTTCCTCTTTGTAGGACTCATGTTAGTGTTCAACCTTAACCCCCTGTGTGCCAGATAAAATGAATCGCTTGACACGTTTCTTTACACAAGTTCACATGAATACCTAGTACTCTAGTGGTTCTATCATACTGTGTTGTATAATTTGTTTTAATATCCAATTTTTATATAGCGCTTATCACGATTGATAATCATCTCTAAGCGCTTTACAATTTTATTATTACCCCGGTCATAGGATACAATGCGAACCAGCACACATTGTGTGCACCATCTCCACTCCCTGGGGAGTATTCCTTCCAAGCGCTCAGTGGGCTCAAGAAGATCGTTCACATAAAGGCTTTCACCTCCTACCGGTCCCCATTTATACACCTGGGTAGAGAGCAGCAATAGTGGATGAATTGTCTTGCCGAAGGACAAACGCGGTGGGCAGGGTTCGAACCCGGGATCTCACGATTGGAAAGCGCGCGCTCTACCAATGTTGCCACACCACATCCACATTATCGATAGAAGCATGGAACAGGTTTTGGTTTGACGTAATTCCCTTTTGATAACAAGATATTTAAGATTGAAGTATTTGAATTCTTAATTATCCACTGGAAAGTTATAACTCTGTACAAAGTCAGTGCAATTAATAAGTGAGATTCATTTTGTCTTTTTGCTCATTACTCGGCCATCTAGTATCCATTTAACATGAAATGTTGACACTTTACTCCGTGGACATATCAGATCACAAACATACACATGTACACATTTTATAAACCATTCATCACATTTTGCATACGTGTCAACATAGTTGCTAAATCCATTTTTAAATAAAATTATCTGACTTACGTGATTTCCAGCTCCGGTCCCAACCTGTATCTCGCTCCTTGTTCCTTTGCTTTGGCAATACCTGAAGGGCAAGATAGTGAAAAGATTGTCAATTACAAGAAAGGAACCAAAGGACCAGGGGGCAGGGGCCCGATTACGGACCAGCGACATTTACCATGGTAATTAGCATCATTGGCTCTAACTCACTGATGTCAATACGCTAGAATTGCATACAAATCAACAGATTGTACCAGAGCACACATACCGCCCTTACTCATTCAACCGTTAAGTATTACACAAGCATATATCTAGAGACCAGTGGAACAAGGGCTGGTCCTGGGTCATGATTGTGCTCTCGGCCACAGGGCCCCGATGCAGAAATAATTGCAATCGATTGTAAGTTACAATTAATTGCAAGTCAGAAAATAAATGCATTTGAACCAATTTCAGATTTGTACATGTACATGTAGTCACATGATCTGACTTGCAATTAATTGCAACTTCACCATCGCTTCCATCTCTTTCTGCAACGGTGCCCTTGACATCTAGAGAAGCAAAAGTTCTGTGAGATAGACAGCGACACAAGTACACGGGGGCTCAAGGCAATTACGCTTTTAAAATGCCAAGCTTCAAGGAAAGCCCCAGAAAATCATATAAGAGTCCCCTGTATTAAATTTACATATATATATATAATTAAATGCAAAACAAATATTAGAGTGTTGTTTTTGTGCAGACAAGCTTGAAAAGTACATCTTCTTCTTCTTCTTCTTCTTCTATAATCTTCAAAGGGCTATAATGCAGCCTATCTCGAAGATGAACTTAACTTGTGTACACGATATAAGGAGGAGTGTGGGCCTAATCAAAATGTGTTGATTCATAGTGGTTTGTTACAAGATCTTTGAATTGATCAAGTGAGACTGCATTAACCACTGTGCTAGGAAGTTTATTCCATTCTAGTATAGTCCGTTGAGCGAATGCAAATTTGTCGAATGCAAATTTGTCGATACATGTAACCAACCAAAAAAATACACGGGGGCGACGGGCAGGGAAGGAATTAATTTTTAATTTCAGGGGGCTATTTCTTCAATCTGATGGATATCACAAAAAATTTCACATAATACCCTATATGGTAATTTCAGGGGCTACATACTGATTTTAGGGGGCTATTTTGAAAATTAAGGGGCAAAATCGCCCTCGGCCCCCGTGTATTTCCTACCCTGGCGACGGGCGATTCGCCCCCGATACCACATCTACAAAGTTAATGGTTCACTCAGGTGAACCACTTAAACACAATATATGCTAATGCGCTGGAGATAACAATACCGGCCATTCGTACAATGTTGCCATTCAACATGTTGACCGGCGTGTTATAGGACGCATCGGTAAGGAAAACGGACGGGAAATAATCATTTTATTTCTATATTTTGCGGTCTTCAAAACAACAAAGTCGGTAATTATTATCATTTAAGCATATGAATTGTGGATCACATAAACGAAAGTTATTTTGCATTTGCTGGTAAATTGAGGGAGAAATCAGCCGACAAAAAAATTGTTTCCGTTGGACAGTGCAGCGGGCGGAAGAGGTTGATCTCCGCACAACGCTATTGTAATGAACCTATGTGTGCCCGATACCTCTTTTTGCATCTTTTTGCATTATCGGAAAGCGCCAGAAACGTACCAAACATGGCATAATCGGATAGATCACATCATGATAATCATTTATTAGACCCTTGAGCAGTGAAAACGATGTAAAAAAAAAAAGAGCCCCCGTGAGCCCCAAAATAGCCCTCGTGAATAATTTCACGAGGGCGTTTTTCTCCCTCAACATTTTCAAAATCGCCCTCGTGAAAAAAAAAGTATTTTTTTGGTTGCATGTAACCCCTGAAAAATTAATGTTAATTTGTTTTCAAGTCAGCTGGATGGATTGATTTATAACCAAAAGTAAGCATTGATTCTAACAGAAAATGTGGGTGCTGACACACATACATGTAGGTCAATTAGCATTGGTTATAATGTTGCTAGATTTGAGTTACATTTTGAATCTCCAATGGAAAACATTCGCCTTATTTCATGATTAAAACACTATCGGAAACTGTATTTGTTGTCCATTAATAAAGTCAAACTACTATGCTTACCAAATATGCTGTTGTATTGTCCTTTGAAATCCGAATCGTAACATTTCTCTGGAAAAAAATTAGTAGTTGCTGCACACTCTGAAACGTAACACAAAGTATGGACCCGAAGCGTGCACGCCCACCCCGCGCTATAAAATCCCATCGCAAAGAAGATCGGTCTCTCATAGAATAACACGTGTTTCGTCGCGGCGGCGAGCGAGGCAGGCGCATCGTATATCGATGGGCAGGCGAAGCGAACACTCCGGGATCGAGAGCACAAACGGACGCGTCTGAATACTCACGCACGTATTCAAGAGCAAGCTTCCTGCGCGATTTCTTGTCGGTAGATGGCATCAGCTAGGTATGTCGATGCTAACGCACTTTCCTATATGTTGCGTGTAAATGGTCCAGTTAACTGGACCAATTTACTAGTAGATGTGGGTGCTGACTGCTGTAATAAAAAATGCATTTTTCTTAACTTTTTACCATACAAAATAAAATGTTCTGCCTTCTCTCCCACCATAACCAGCATGGGCCATGGTAACCTAACCAGGCGCCGTACGTAGTACGGCGCCTGGCATACTGAGGTGTGTATACCGTGATGGTAACACTTTATAGGCTTTAACGGCAAACACACTTATAAAAAAAAACACAATATCATACTTTAAATAACATATCTCGGTTCATACTTACGAATTATGTTATGCATGGGCATCAATGATCCAAATCGTAAAATGTCTGATGCTCCATTCGTTTTATTTATACTGAAATTTACTATAAAACTGGCAAGATTACAGAAGTGACGAAAATGGTTTCCGAATTTGTTCGCTGCATGCAATATCAGGTGATCAAAAACTTGTCGGCAAATGCACCCCTGTACTACGGTAGTGGTGAGTACGGTACATACAGTCCGTCCCTGGCTTATTGTATTAGTCAACCGATCGCCCCGCGCATGCGCTATGCATTGCCGACGAGTTTTCGGTCACCTGACATTGCATGCAGCGAACAAAGACGAAGGAAATAACAGTCATCATCATCATCATCATCAATTTGAGGTAAGTTATCATTCTTTTGCAACAAATTAAATAGCAAGCAAGGTAGGTTGAAGGTTTAATTCATGTCTAGAACTAAACAAAAAATAAAAAATAATAGATGTAAAGTTCTTGAAACCACCCGTCGCAAAATTTCTCCAAATTTTTTAACGTCTCGTCTTCACAGCGCCGTCCTACGGACGGCGCTGATCACAGTTAGGGCCATGGCAACACTCCACAGCATGGATTTTGCCAGATAATTTCTTTTTGAATTTCACACAACGAATCCACGGGGGAACATACACTTGAAATGCCATGGCATGCGCTGCCCTATCTGCATCTATCAATCAATTCAATCCTGAAGCAATCAATCCCCCACCCTGTTCAACCCTCCACGTTGTTTGTGTTTTATTGTGCTGTCGCGTCTCTGTTTTGTATTTATTTTATTTTTTTTTGCATCAATTTCTTTTTTATTTTGTAATTGTATTTCTTTTGAATTTCACACAACGAATGGGGGAACATACACTTGAAATGCCATGGCATGCGCTGCCCTATCTGCACCAGCACCACCACTTATACCGTTTGTGCTTAGCATACAGAATCACATTGACGTAGTGCATTTATGTTTTCGATCGGCGGGGCAATTGATTGTTCGAGGGGTGTGAGCGAATTCACTTTGACCCAGTTGACAATGAGTTGTTAATGGTTACGACTGGACGCTTGCGGTATAGAACAAAGGCACCACGAAGTGTGTGGGGTCATGTGTAACATACAAAGTATTTTACACATGACAGTACAGGTATGCCTATCTGCATCTATCAATGAATTCAATCCTGAAGCAATCAACCCCCCCCCCCCCCCCCCCCCACGTTGTTCAACCCCCCACGTTGTTTGTGTTTTATTGTGCTGTCGTGTCTCTGGCTCTGCTGTTTTTGTTTTGTTTATTTTGTTCGCGTTCACTGAACTGTATGTGCACCACACAATTTAAGTATTCTGTTTAGCATTTAGTGTTACTGTAATGCCACTGAATGAGTAAAATAAAGTCTCAATTCAATCAAAGTATTTTTTTCTTGAAAAGCCGCAGGTAATTGCTACCATACTCCATATACTTTGTAGATGTGCCATACTCTAACAGAGTGCCAGGCCGCTACTCCCGGCAGTTGTGAACATGAATCTCCGCAAATCTGCCCAGAGCATGAACCTCTACATTTTCAAGGCTAAAAATCAAACAAATACAAAATGAAAATCTAAAATCTTACTTCTCAGAATTCTTTCGCAGTTTCCCTCAAAGTCCATAGCCCACTGGTTGAGGGTACATGTCGCTAAAATCACTTTTCGTCCCATTTTCAATCACCCCGTCGCAAAATGTACTCAACAGGAAGCTTGAAGAACACGTTACAGTAAACGCACGTATATTGACGTTACTTGCATAAATATGCAGCTCAGTGCAGTAATGAGCGGTTCGTTGTGGTTGAACTGATCATCAGTGATGGTATTATACTGCAATGTTCGGTGAAGACTATTATATGGTGATAGCATGGACAGTGGACACTGTCTGTCCTTGGCCAGGGAAAACAAATAATCAAGTGTAATGTTTACTAGAGTCCTTTCTACTGAATCCAGCTATTGTACCAACCCAACAGAACATCTTAATGTTCAGTCGCAGACATGCAGGTGAATTATGAGGGTAACATAATTAGTGTTCCACCAATTAGCCCCATCCCCGCATCCGCATCATGGTGATGACATTTCCGTGGAAGTGACTCATTATTTCCCGTCAAGTTTTCAAGTATTCGAGAAACACAATTATTACTATTAGTTAGAAAGTTTTCACAACAGGATAAAAGTAATTATGAACTTGGAATATTGGATAGAAGGAATACATGCCAACGTATCATGGAAATATTTTGACACTCCAATGTTGTTAGTATAAGGCTAGGGGTCCGAGGGTCCTCGGATCATATCATGCTACAATGCTAGGCCCTACCCACCTCACTGACTCAGTTACCCCTACGCCCCCTCCTTTTATAAAGGGTGGCCCCAAAAAACGGAACGGGGCACTTCCCAAAATATAGTAAGAACATGATTATGTCCATCGGATAGGGTGTCTTTTCCAATGAAAAATGATACAAAGAACATACATTTTGGTCGTGTAGTTTTTGTTCTAGAGCGCTGTGAGTGACACCATGTCAGGCTCCCATTTTTGTCAATTTTTACCAAGTCAGTGCCTGTTAAAACACGCTTCCTGTCCGTCATACCATCGCACAACTATGCCCATTATCTCGGTACACAGCTGAATGCACATTAACAATGGCGCGCGGATTGCTCGTTGTTCTATCTTATGACGGGTAGTAAGTGCGATTCAACAGGCACTGACTTGGCAAAAATTGACAAAAATGGGAACCTGACGGTGTCACTCACAGCGCCCTAAAACAAAAACTACACGACAAAATTATTGTTCTTGGTATCGTTTTTTCATTGAAAAAGTCACCCTATCCGATGGACATAATCATTCTGTTACTATATTTTGGGAAGTGCCCCGTTCCGTTGTTTGTTTGTTGTTGTTGTTGTTTTTTTGGGGGCCACCCTGTATTGCCCTTTCATAGTTCCATATATATTTATCTTTCGCCCCCATCTTTAAGCTGACTCTAGATCATGCGGCCATATGCGCAGGAAAATAACACATACATCAATTTTACATTTCCACAAGTAGTACCTGGTTAGGCGCTAAGTGATAATGATGTATCTATGATTAATTGATAATATATCTTTTAGAATGATTGGGCGTTATGACGTATTATATATTCAACATGAATGACCCGCTGAACAATATTAGCACGATTTAGGGTGCAAAATGCAGACGTGCACCTCTATGGTGCTTGTATGTCTCCAATGGGTGTAAGTCTGCCGCGCCCAATGGGATGCAAGTCTGGGTAAAGCGTGCTGCTACTATACTGGTCACAGTCTACGCCCTTATATGTGCAAATTTGAACTTTTAATTTGTTTTAGTGTGCATATTCATGGGAAGAAGGTACATGATAATAGTATTACGCCCTGCAGGGTCTACGTCGTTTTTCAATGCAGTTCTGAAAGCAGTATCGTATATTGTTGCGAAACCCTCACAATATACATCGGAAAGCTACAGGTGGCGCTCTTCTAAAAAGTCTCCAGAGCCGATGGATTACTTATATCAACATGCATAATACATTTGAATAAAAAGACAACTTGCAGCAATAGTAAACATCTATACTGATTGCCATTAATTAAACAACAATTTCAACAATCACAACAATACAAACAACAACAACCAGATCCGTTTTCTCTCGGTTCCGTCATTAATTCACAAACAGACCTCTATTACGTCACGGGCTCTTGAGGTACTACAAAGTCGAGCAATACTGACATACCGTAGCTATCAGGGGTAGCTATACACCAGTAACGGATCACTTTTTTGTGGATACAATTTCTTGCTAAAAGCTAAAATAGTGTAGATTATACGAATATTGTACATTCAAACTCATTCCGTCACGAATAAGCAAATCACTGCGCGTTTTACGAACCCATTACGCTGCACCAGTAACGGATCACCACTTCACCAGTAACGGATCACCTGACTTTATTTTTAAAATAATTGACCAATTATCTTAATTTTTTCATCAAAGTGTTTGCCAATCAGCAATTAATATCCAGGAAAAATATTACTTCTTAAACGTGCTTCCTTATTTAGTTATGAAGAGTTGAATTCTGCCACACATGATCCTTATGAAATGTTAGCAAAAATCACACAAAAACTCGAATTTACCAAAATATCCAAGTAATTTCCGATCTTTAAGTTAGAAATATCACAGATTCTAGTGAAATACATTGTTACAGCAAAGCAAAATTAATTCTGATCTTTTGTTTTGTTTTTATAAGGATTTGAAAATGGGTGAACCGTTACTGGTGTAGATAATTTCTGCTGTAATTATACATAAAAAATTGCCTTTTTTTTTACTATAAGCCTGCACCCAAACACCCGGAAAATGCTGTGGGGTGTATACCAGAACATCTTTCTGTGTAAATAATATATAAATTCTAGATCCGTCGGCATATTTTTGTTTTTTAAACATCTTATTTTTTAAAAAAGTTAAAAATAATTGTTTTCTTGAAAATCTGAAATCTGTACATTTTGCCACTATAATAGATGACACTATTTTGAAGGCTTATTTCCCACTTTTGCGCGATGATCATGGAACTGAGGTTCATCACTTTTATAAAAGAGATGATAAATTTGATATTAGATGCACATTCCTCTTCCAGTTATGAAAATTTAAAAAAAAAAAAAAAAATGGGATGCAATTCTGGGTAAAGCGTGCTGCTATACTATACTGGTCACAGTCTACGCCCTTACATGTTCAAATTTGAACTTTTAATTTGTTTTAGTGTGCATATTCATGGAAGAAGGTACATGATAATAGTATTACGCCCTGCATGGTCTACGTCGTTTTTCAGTGCAGTTCTGAAAGCAGTATCGTATACGATTGTTGCGAAACCCTCACAATATACATCGGAAAGCTACAGGTGGCGCTCTTCTAAAAAGTCTCCAGAGCCGATGGATTACTTATCAACATGCATAATACATTTGAATAAAAAGACAACTTGCAGCAATATATAAACATCTATACTGATTGCCATTAATTAAACAACAATTTCAACAATCACAACAATACAAACAACAACAACCAGATCCGTTTTCTCTCGGTTCCGTCATTAATTCACAAACAGACCTCTATTACGTCACGGGCTCTTGAGGTACTACAAAGTCGAGCAATACTGACATACCGTAGCTATCAGGGGTAGCTATACACCAGTAACGGATCACTTTTTTGTGGATACAATTTCTTGCTAAAAGCTAAAATAGTGTAGATTATACGAATATTGTACATTCAATCTCATTCCGTCACGAATAAGCAAATCACTGCGCGTTTTACGAACCCATTACGCTGCACCAGTAACGGATCACCACTTCACCAGTAACGGATCACCTGACTTTATTTTTAAAATAATTGACCAATTATCTTAATTTTTTCATCAAAGTGTTTGCCAATCAGCAATTAATATCCAGGAAAAAATATTACTTCTTAAACGTGCTTCCTTATTTAGTTATGAAGAGTTGAATTCTGCCACACATGATCCTTATGAAATGTTAGCAAAAATCACACAAAAACTCGAATTTACCAAAATATCCAAGTAATTTCCGATCTTTAAGTTAGAAATATCACAGATTCTAGTGAAATAGTACATTGTTACAGCAAAGCAAAATTAATTCTGATCTTTTGTTTTGTTTTTATAAGGATTTGAAAATGGGTGATCCGTTACTGGTGTAGATAATTTCTGCTGTAATTATACATAAAAAATTGCCTTTTTTTTACTATAAGCCTGCACCCAAACACCCGGAAAATGCTGTGGGGTGTATACCAGAACATCTTTCTGTGTAAATAATATATAAATTCTAGATCCGTCGGCATATTTTTGTTTTTTAAACATCTTATTTTTTAAAAAAGTTAAAAATAATTGTTTTCTTGAAAATCTGAAATCTGTACATTTTGCCACTATAATAGATGACACTATTTTGAAGGCTTATTTCCCACTTTTGCGCGATGATCATGGAACTGAGGTTCATCACTTTTATAAAAGAGATGATAAATTTGATATTAGATGCACATTCCTCTTCCAGTTATGAAAATTAAAACAATTAGATAGTCACAAACGTGTTTATGCATCAAATTGGGTAGGTGATCCGTTACTGGTGTAGCAACGGTACTGTATCTGAAAAATTGTCTGACATATTATAGTGAGATTAGAATTATGAAGTTCTATAGAGCAAAATATAATCGATTTCGAGGACATTTTGTAGAAGACAGGGAGGCTACATCGGGCAAACAATCTCACCCCATATACAGGGTGGCCCCCCAAAAAACGGAACGGGACACTTCCCAAAATATAGTAACAAAATGATTATGTACATCGGATAATATATATTTTCCAATGAAAAACAATACCAAGAACAGTAATTTTGGTCGTGTAGTTTTTGTTTTAGGGCGCTCTGAATGACACCATGTCAGGTTCCCATTTTTGTCAATTTTTACCAAGTCATTGCCTGATAAATCGCACTTACTGCCCGTCATAGCATTGAACAACGAGCAATGCGCGCGCTATTGTTAGTGTGCATTCAGCTGTGTGCCGAGAGAATGGGCATGGTTGTTCGATGATATGACGGGCAGTAAGTGCGATTTATCAGGCACTGACTTGGTAAAAATTGGGAACTTGACATGGTGTCACTCAGAGCGCCCTAAAACAAAAATCACGACCAAAATTACTGTTCTTGGTATCGTTTTTCATTGGAAAAGATACCCTATCCGATGGACATAAGCATTTTGTTACTATATTTTGGGCAGTGCCCCGTTCCGTTTTTTGGGGGCCACCCTGTATAACCTAACCAATAACAAAAAATATGCCATATGCTTTATGGCAGTTCATTTTGGTATAAGGTCATGTTAACCCCAAACCCGGCCCGCAATCAAGAGATCGCAGGTTCGATTCTGGGACGTTATCAATTACGCCTGTCTCTATTCATTTTTAGCCCTGCGGGGTTTTTGTTTTTGACACGGGAGTGGGTCTATAAATGGGTTACTAGCTAGTAGGTGAGGCACGTAATCAAATTTCGCCCACAAGTACTATGGCCTTGTGAAGAATGTAACTCCATGAACCCATTTACTACGGGAACCTGGTGTACGTGTATGAACTCTATGGGAAACGCAAAATACCGTAACTGATGGTAGGTAACGGGTTAATGTCGCCCGCGCGCAACGCGTGCACGCATTTCGTCTATAGATAGCGGTTAAGCGAGCGGGCGTGCGCGCGGATGCTCGCGCGCTCGTATTAATTTTCTAGCAGACGACATTTCCGTCATTTGTAAACAGTGACCCTGGAAGCTCCGTCACAGACCGTGAGAGGGAAAACTTTTCTAGCTCTACCAATACATTTTTAAAGCTAAATTGGATTAATAGGCTTATATACTTGTTTGCTTTATCTGTTTATAGGTGGATAAAGATGATTTCGAGAAGAAGATGCCGCCGTTTGTGCTCCTTGGTTCTCGTATTGTTTATTCCCGCGCAAATCATAGTTTTCGCCGGAGTACACTATGTTTATCGAGGAGATGGGGAGCAACTTCACGGCGGGATTGAGCGGAACGATCAGAAAATCTCGCCCGGAGACAACCCGAGGAACATTATCGGAGCACCGGTCGCTGAACGATTAATCGATATCTACCATGATCATGGAGATAATACCATACCTCAGCAAAAAGATGATTTGGGAAAGAGTAATTTTAAATTGTCGAAGCTCGAGGAAAGACTTTTGAGGAGACACGAAAAGGTGAAAAGTCGGGAAAAAACTGGGGCTAAAACTCCCCTGAGACAACATGAGAGGAAACTAACTAATCACGATCCGGAGGAAACTAGACGAGAGGGTAAGGAAATCCTCTTTGATTAACCCTCCGATTACTGCATGTAAAGCCCGGCGCAGACAGAGCCGACTCGACCCGATCCGACTGGTTTTCATCCTGATTAACTCAGTATGCGCTGCCTCAGGACTCCGGTTTGACCAGTCGAGTGCCAGTCGGAGGTCATTCGAGGCCGATTCAACATGTTGGATCGGCTCCGACTGAGCGAAACTGACTCTAGCCTGACTGAAAACCAAGTCGGATCGGGTCGAGTCGGCTCTGTCTGCGCCGGGCTTAAGTCATTGCATGGATGTAAGGTGGGGATGGGGATTATAACCCCTTATAACCCTCTGATTATTAAGTCATTATAAAGTGCCATGGTTTACATCTTAGCCCGTACATCACCACCACTCGAGTTAACCCGTTCCCGCGAGATTCTGAAATCCCAATTATAGACTTTGTATATATCCCACTATGTTCCCGTGGGCAAGAGGTTGATAACCGTCAGCATAATTACGTCCAGTAGTCCGTTAGTCTATATCGAAATATTAATTTCGCCAATGAATATTATAATTATATTACGTGATGCTCTTAAAACTACGGTATACGGGTCAGTTTCTTCTTTTTGACAATAAACAGGCTATTAGCCTGCTATTAGACGTTAGTTAGTCAATTAAAGGCTTATTAAGTTTATGTCGCACGAAGTACATGACTTGTATTTTGTTAAGCCATATAATATAAGTTATAAAGCCATCAAAACATAATGACGCAGTATAATTATAAACGTCTCTTTTGATGTAAACCACACCATGCACATGTAGACGTCATTGCCTTTCCTTATCTTTGCATGATTTAAATCGCGTGTGCATGAAGGTGAAACATTTTAAAGACTTTTAGCCTGCTAAATTAATGAACCATAATAACAGTCAATTCATTTTGGAGGACAAACTCTATGATTTGTATTTATTCATGTTTAGAAGGTTTACCCTATATAGGCTTAGTTTTTGTATATTGTTTTTGTCAAATTATAGGGGGCAATTATACCACCCCCCCCCCCCCCCCCCCCCCCCCCATAGTACGTCACTGGATTATACTTATAGTATAATGTTGACGTATTGATACTCTTTGACATTATTGCTGCTATTACGGTATAATTATGTGTGCCAGTTTGCCCCCAGCGGAAACCTATTTTTGTAAAACGATAATTTTGAGATTATCTCTTTCAATCTAATTAATTTCCTTTTAGTTTTCAAACGACATTTCTCATCGGGGAATACAATACAGTTTCCTTTTTATAATATAGCACAGGCCCATTGCAATGTGCGCGTTATAAATATCAGATCTATTATTATTATTATTTATTAGTTAAATTCATGTTGAATATTTAAGCATACGATTGTATTGTTTGCTTAGGCGTGTGTTTGTCTAAACAAGTGCCTATTATCAACACTGTAAAAGCATTTTCAGTTCTGGTTCACAACTCAAGGACGCATCTTGACACATAACACAACTTTTGATTGACACTTTATTTCTAAAGATTATTCTTCGCAGTTCCTTTTCCACGCTGGTAATATACTACTAATAATGTGAACATTTATATAGCGCAGCTACTTTATCAATAATATAATCTACTGCGCTTTAAATGGTAATTATTATTAATAAGGTAGTTTTAAAATAACTAATGACAAAATCATTTATCAGTGGCTATTATAGGAAATGTTCCGATTCTCTTCAAGAACCCACTAAACTTTAAAAATCTCCGAGAATTATGTTTGAGATTTAAAACATAATTATTTTTGTTTGTCTTGCAGCACAGTCATACTCTTTATCGGTCGTGGATTCGTATTTTGGTTTTAGCATAGCATGCATAGTGCAATATGTCAGAACGCACAACGTTGCGATTATTTATTTGAACAAACACTATTATTTTTCCGTGGAATGTATTTCATAAAAGGGGAGACAACAGTAAATCAAATTTATTACGTATTGTGATTCAGAAAAACAAATCGTAATGGATACTGCATGTAACAGTTGCTAACTATACTGTATATTATAGTTACTCTATGTATATAATAATATACTAATTTGCATGGCGTTACGCACATCTGAGTTTTAAAGAGTAACAATTGTAACAACGCGGTGCTCGAAATCAAATGTTTGTTTTTGTCCGTATTGGTGAGTGGGCACGAGTGTGTTGATTCTCACACTTAAAGCGAGTGAATGTGGACCTTTCCAAGGACCATACAGTCATAACACTGAAGATCGTAGATTCATGAATTTTGGTACTGTATAAATTGTACCATTTTTAGATTTGTTTTAACACCTACACATCACCTTACATGGTCGAGTTTTCGAAACACCCACAGAATAGGCAACCAACCGGAAGTGTTGATACGGGGGGGGGGGGGGGGCACGGGGCACGTACCGTCCCATTACTTCGCATGTGCCCCCCCCCCCCCCCGCCCCCCCCCCCCCAAAAAAAAACACTTATACATAAGGGGAAACTCTTTGGAATAAGTTTTTTTAATACAGAAGATGTGCCCCCTATAGTTCGTGGTACCCCCCCCCCCCCCCCCCCCAATGAGACCTACCTCGCTACACCATACACTGCAACCAAAAATGTTCATGTATTATATATTAAAGGGAAACATACCAAACTCTGCATTATCATTTCAACTTGTTCAACACCCACACAAACAACCAAGAGTATTATTATGTTTCAATAAGATTCAATACCCGATGAGTTATACCTGGTTGAGAAAGAAACATGTCAAAATGTGTGAGTTTTCAAGTCTATATGATACTAGTATATAGCTTATAAATACTTGAGAAAATGTCGCTATTGATTTGATTTGATATGTGAGATCTTCTATGATGTCTGAATACTATTTTTTAACTTTTTTTCATTTTAGTATTAATTATTATTGATTGAATACTTGTACATAACCGCCAATTGATACCATCCATGTTCTATCGCACATATACATTTATTGTAATCTATTTCAAACATTATAGGGAAACTGACCAGAAAAATTATATAATATAAATGCAAAAAAGGGAAAAGAAAATAGGGTTTCTCCGGGATTCGAACCCGAATCCTAGAAGCTCCGGATTGCCAGAACGGGGCTCTACCGACTGTTGAGATATATCTCATAAAAATCAACATCATGAAAATTGTAAATACACCACAACAGGCTATACCGAAAATACAATGTTGTTGATGTCAATTGTCTCACGGTAAAGGCACACATTTTCTCGCTTTTTGTAGAATTTCTGCCCACACAGTGAACTTAGGAAAGTGCATTCTTAAATCTCCCCAACTTGACTTTATACCGTGACGACCGCATGCCATTCATAACAATATAATTCAATATGTTTATACCCATATATAACCAACAATACCATGGTACCAATTTAGGTTTCATTGCCTCGGGTGTATTTACATTTTGTAGCTATTTTATTATTAAATAGGTCCATTAGCATTATTTATAAGAGGTGTATTTTACACAGATTTGTTGCAACGGTAATTTGAAAAGTCGGAAACTTTGAAGGGCGTATAAAAGTACACACTTTAGATTCAAAAATTCAAAGATATTAACCTCATTTAGGACCCATTATTATCATGGTTATGGTCTGGTATCATTAAATTGGTTGTTAAAATCGATCGACTCGAACGGCTGCACGCATGCCTATTATGACTCTCATAAGAATCTTTTAGACATGTTCATTGCATCGCCTTTAGAATTTTGTATACATGATTATTATCATGTTTATTTGCCACAATATGCATTTGTGGCTGGATACTAATTTATAGCAGACCTCCTATCATCAATTAAAATCTGTCGGAGTGGCATAACCCTTAATGCTACACTAAAAAAACAGAAGTGCTTGGAGGGCTACATTCAGCACCTTTTCGGTGCTCGCATAGGGACAGCACAGCCTGTGCTGGTTTGGCACATAGTACAAGTGCTAGTTTTGCACCACTTGAGGTGTTACCGAATTTGCACTTTTGGTGCTGAGAAATCCACATTGTGTGTGATGAATAAAACCCATAGTGCTAAAAGATAATACGGGGGAGGGGTGGCTTCCGTTAACTCGGAACTTAATTTAGCTCATATGTATTTCGTGGTAAAAGAAGCAGGATAAAGATGTCCGATAGTAGGATTCAAACCTTGGATCCCACGCGTCCAAGTCAGACGCGATACCGACTGAGCTAACTCGCATCACGGGAAGCCGAATGCACTCTAACGAAAGTATCATACAGTTTCTATTGTTACGAATTTAGCACTTTGTGGTGCTGTTCTCACAGCACCAGTGGTGCTGTTCTCACAGCACCAGTTTTCAGCACCGATCTTTTAGCACCTCGCAGACTTGTATTCACTACTTACACTTGAGGTGCTAAATTGGCTCCTCCAGGTGCACGATCGCGAGCAGCACTCGTTTTTTAGCACCTTCATTTTTAGAGTGTATATATGAATATAAGGCTACAGAACAAAACAAATCACGTTTTAGTTAATTGTGACTACATGACGTTTGTAATGATTGAAAGTGGTGCCCCCCCAAAAAAAAAAAAATTCGTTTAACACCCCCCCCCCCCCCCCCCCCTCCCCCAACAACAACCCGACAACCTGGCAAGATGAAATATCATGTTATACAAAAATTTGCCTTTTAAATATTGAGAAAATGTCTTTCGCCACCTGCATAACGACTGTTTATTTTCGGAAGCGACGAAATTAGTAGATATCCTCTTTTAGATTGTAATTATATTACTAGACTTCTTGGCGTTATCGGTGAATTCAAGGAAGCGTGTTCAAGGGTAAAACTGTGCAGTTAGCTCAAGCAGATACATAATTATATTGCAAGTGTGCTTACAAAAAAAGGCAGGCGTGGGGCTGTTGAAGGTATTCGATATTCATTTTCCAGCGAATGTTTGTTTATTTATGCATCAACCATATATAATTCTTAAAGGGGTAGTACAGTTTTGGTAAGGCTGAACTTTAGTAACCAAACCTGAACAGTAGGATAACATTATAAACTAATAGTTATAACTTATGCTCGAAAGGTATACAAAATTACAAACGACCAAGTAAAAAGCCCGTTATCATTCAAAAAGAGCCATTAAAACACAAGAGGGCGCTTTCTAAAAAGGCATTGGTTTCAACCATTTTTCATACAAAATTATGCATGTGATGTTTGATTGAAATAATGATTAAATAGAGAGATCATCAACAACTATTTAAAAAACGCTTTTGAAATTTTTTGAAAAAGTGCAAGCATTTTTTAAATTTTTGAAAAAATCATCTAATTATTTGGGCCCCAAATAATTATAAGATCAGATATATTTATTGATATTTCAGCCGTTCCTGGGTCGATTTTGACCAAATAAAGTTTATTCTGCCATTCAAAATGCATGTTCTCTCAAATTCGACACTCAGTTTTTCATTACCTCACAACAAAATTGTGATGTGCAGCGCCCTCTCTACCAAAACTAAACTACCCCTTTAATATATGTTTCATATTGTAGTAATAATGCAAAACGTTACATTGGTAATACTCGCGTATTCGTATTTGCCATCATATTTCTGTTTTATATCATTACAAAGAATCTAACATCTTACTTTCATGCATTCAACGGGGTTATTTCAAGAACATAATTGTTACATCACCTTAATCCGTCAATGTATTTTAATATTGTAGGACGTTATCCAGACTTAAATCTGTTCGTTCACGCTAAAAAGGGGGAAAACACCGCAGAAGTCAGCAATAATTTTTATCTTAGATTACCGACTTTTCTGTATTTACCTCCCTTTCACACGCCCCCACTGCCATAAAAAAAGGTTTCTAAAATAATTTTTGTCAACAATTATTGTAAACCAAAAAATTCAACCATTATTACGGAACTAAAAACAAAACTGCCCGAATCCATTCATTAATAATAAGCATTATGGCCTCGCGTTATTATCATTCTCTTTGACTACCTTTAATGCCATGTGCCAATTCTTGAAGACTGACTGAAATAATTTGGTTATTCCGAAAGGATGTTGCCGGAAGCCCAATGGGGAAGGCAGATTGCTATCAAATAATTGAGTAATTTGTAGACTTAAAGAACGAACTAAATACAAATGCGAGTAGAATATTATAAAGCAACCTTCTTGTGCGTTTAATTGTAAAGCGCTTCGATACGATGATTAGCATTAAGTATTAGGCGCTATTATGAATCGAGCATAATTATTGTTTTTGTTATCATTATTTTGCGTTCAGTTCCAGAATTAACTATCTAATCCAAATTAATGAATCCAATTTTGCATTAACAATGACTGTTACGTCTAAAAACTGTTAACATTAAATTGATTTTAGTAAAAGAAAACCATTGAAGCTATGCAGTCATTTTAGTTAACCCATCCATCCACTCTGTCCATATTACCTTTTGATATTAAAGGCATCGCGACTGGATGTTAAAAACGACTGTTGAAAGAATAGATGTGTGTACAGAAGGAGTGGTTAATTGCCGCTGCCCGTGTGATATTGGCGTTCGCCAGTTGAACCTGACATGCCTGACGTAAATGATTTAGTTCAGATGCAAGACCTTGTTCGTCCGTTCGTTCCTGTCTCCTCAAGATTAAAGGGGACCGCCAGGCAAAGAACAACTCATAATTATAAGTTTTGGTACCGTTTTGTGATATCAAATAGATTTTTGCAACATTTTGCAAAGGGTTGTGTAATTCATAAACAATGCAATTAATTACCACCACTTACGGAATCACTATTTTTTCCTGGTTCCGTACGCGCCAAACATTTGCGAGTGCGCCAATTCTATTCACGCGTACGTTTGGAGACAATAGAATCCCGGACGATTCGTTCGCTCTGGACAAAGGTAGTCTTCGTACATGCAGACCCATATACACATGTTGTAGTATGGTGATGCATTTTCCAATTATTATTTTTTTCTGGAAACATATTTGTCTGAACTTGTTGATGGAATGGATGGACTACTAAATATGTTACCTTTCATTTATAGGAATATTATTTTTGGGTGGTGGTACCCTTTAAAGTCCATAAATTAAGTCATTCCATCGCTCGATTGTTGTGATGGCCATCTCGTGCACAATTAGAGCCAGTAACTCATCCTCATCTACGTTAACGCCGCTCGTTCCTAGAGACATTGCCGTTACAAGTATGGAGAGCGTGTATCGGTGCTTTGATTTCAGACACAAGGCCAAGGATGCTCTTCCCTAGACCCCCTTAATCATAAGATTGAGGAAGACGGATTGCTGTTCAAAATATGGAGAACATATAAAAGTCCTTCAATTTATCCGTCTTGTCACCGAGTTATCTTCCTCTATCCATCACAAACCCGTGGCGGGAGTCACGGGAGGGGGAAGGGTCAAACTTTGTATATCGAACTTGATCCATAAAGATGGCACGTTCAGATCCTCTATTATATACACATAAATCTTTGTAAATGCTATCTTCTCTTGTTGCGGAAGACGACGAATAATAGAGAGTAGTAGGACGAGTATAATAATAATAATAATAAGGTATTTATAACGCGCATATAAAAATGTCTCTATTCGCTGTAAGAAATTGAAATAGAAGAAAGAAAGGTTCAGCATACTGCGTATTAATTACTATATCAAGTACAACTGAAAGGTGCTATCCCAGAAGAGTGAACATGTTACATGTACATAAAATAGAATAAAAGGAAATCAAATACAGCATGTTATGTGACTAATAGATAGGATAAGAGTAAGAATTTTTTTTTTCTTATCGAACCTTACCCATCCATTACATGCAATAACATATATAGGCGTAACTCGCAATTTCTCTCTGGAGACTTCTAAACGAGAGAAGAAGAGTCAAACATAAAAAACATAAGAGTAACATTATTTTATTTATCGAACATGCTCTCTGTCTCTATTATCTCTGACCTATCTTTTATTGTCGCTGGTAGACTGGGTGGTCTTAAAGGGGTAGTTTAGTTTTGGTAGAGAGGGTGCTGCACATCACAATTTTTTGTGAGGTTATGAAAAACTGAGTGTCGAATTTGAGAGAACATGCAATTTTAATGACAGGAAAAACTTTATTTGGTCAAAATCGGTCCAGAAACGGCTGAAATATCAATAAATATATATGATCTTATAATTATTTGGGGCCCAAATAATTAGATGAATTTAAACAAAAAATAAAAAATGCATACACTTTTTCAAAAATGTTCAAAAGCGTTTTTTAAATAGTTGTTGATGATCTCTCTATTTAATCATGATTTCAATAAAAACATCACATGCATAATTTTGTATGAAAAATGCTTAAAACCAATGTTTTTTAGAGAGCGCCCTCTTGTGTTTTAATGGCTCTTTTTGAATGATAATGGGCTTTTTACTTAGTCGTTTGTAATTTTGTATACCTTTCTAGCATGGTGGAGTTATAACTATTAGTTTATAATGTTACTGTCCAGGTTTGGTTACCATTGGTTACTAAAGTTTAGCCTTACCAAAACTGTACTACCCATTTAATATTACAATCATTTTGGCACATAAGGCGGCGCCTATCTCCAATTCATTATCCCTATTGACCACACGTCTACTAAATGTAGCGAAAGCTACAGAAGGGGACCAGTCCTCTGGTACCTCGTGTGATTAACTTTCCCTTCTCCATTCTATAAATGCCGAGCGCCTGGCTAGAAGGCAGAAGACCTGTACCATTTTTAAAGTCTTCGGTATGACCCGGTCTGGGTTCGAACCCGGGACCTCCCGTGTATGAGGCGGACACTCTAACCGCTAAGCCGCCATGCTCGGTTACAATCACGTAATCCCTGACAAATATTATATCGAAGTTTTTTTCATGTTTTTGGAGATTGGTAGAACATACCCTTCCATAATTACAATTAAATGCGAGTGAAAGTTTACTTGAGTTAATCACCTTCCCTTTTCAGGGGAAAATCGGGTAGCACCAAAAACGAACTAAGGAATGGATGGCAATAATTTGAATACAGTCTCGATAAAGATTGAAATGAAGAATTATATGGGTTGATAAGTATTTTCTGTACGTTTCAACCAGCTGATCTTGCATGTCTGAACCGCCGCTGCCTTTCACGCTGCGAGATATTGTATGTTTTTGACCTATATAATGGACATGATTCTCCCCTATACATTGCCAGATCATTCCGAAATGTTTTTTTTTTTTTATATTTCAAGTATTCGAGTTTGTCTCAATTATTTGTGTTTCACCAACTCCACGGGGGAGCTACACCTACTTACAATTAAGCGAAAGTGACACCGCCTTGGATTGTAAGATATAAAGCTTAGCTTCCGATTATTTTGTTGAGTTGTCAATATGCATGATTTTGACCAACAGCTGTTCCCCCTTTTTAAGGATTTCCGCTAATATAATATTTCAAGCTTATTGTTTATACCACGTCAGTTATTCAGGTTGATTGACATTCATAACAGATTTAGAATGTTCTTCTATATGTCATCCCCAGAACTGTTCAGATGAGAACGGGTTGGCGTAATTGGACCTTTAATGTTTAAAATTAACAGAACAATAATATGATTGATTCCTTTTCTGCATCTTGTACATGTATAATATTTGCAACGGCGTATCCAGGTGCGGAGTTGTATGGTGGGGGGAGGGGGGAAGTTTTGCCAAATATTTATCATGTTGCTCATATTTGGCTACGCCGTTGGCATTTTACAGAAGAGCAAATCAGGATTGTTTCCGTTCGAGTTTTGACATTTTGCCGTACGTGGAAACCGAAACGTAGCTCTTGAATATCAGTTAAAGGGTACCACCACCCAACAATAATATTATTATTAAATAAAGGTAACATCTTTAGTATTCCATTCCATCAACAAGTTCACAAAAATATGTTTCCAGAAAAGAAAAAAAATAATTGGAAACGCATCACCATTCTAAAGCATGCGTTTATGCGGTCTGAATTACGCAGACTGCTATGTGTGCGGTGAATTGCAATGCGTGCAGAGCGAACGAATCGCCCGGGAATCTATTGTTTACAAACTTGCGCGTGAATAGCTGCATTGGCGCACTCGCAAATGGTTGGCCCGTATGGAACCAGTAAATAGCAGTGGTTCCGTAAGTGGTGGAAATTAATTGCTTTGTTTATGAATTACACAACCCTTTGCAAAATGTTGGGTATCTATTTGATATCACAAAACGGTACCAAAACATATAATAATGTGTTGTTCTTTGCCTGGTGGTCCCCTTTAAAGAGAAGGGCGGGGAGGGTTAGGGGGAACAACAACGATCATTACATCATCATGATCATGACTGTGTCCCCCAATAATTTAACAAACACCAAAAATAAGGGTAAAGATAAAGAAATATATATTATAGTGTGTGCCCCTTTCCCGATAATTATTTGGGATATACCCCCCTACCCCCATGCAATCCGGGTGTCCATGCCACGCCATTGATGAAGATGGTTCTCAGTTTTAAGTTGTCTGATAGCATGTTTAGATCGAGTTACCTGACAGTTTTGGCCGAGTGTAAATCTTTAATCTGTAAACAAAATGTCACATAATTTTGTTTTTTAGCAACTGTCACTCCAGCCGACGGTTTCCCTTTCCCGTTTCTATGGTAACCCCGGGGGCGTCCTTGATTGTATGTGCCAAATATGTGGGGTGCCTTAATACAAATCTTGTGATATCTCTCTGCATGTGAGGAGAACTGAGAATTTAAAGGGTGGTAAACCAAAAGACGATTCTTGATCACACTCTCCTCGACTTTTCAGATGAAGATGTATGCGTAAAGATAGCATCAAGTTCAACATAGCAGAATTCTTATTGAATCTTATTTAGGGTTGAAAGATGAATGCGTATATAGTTGACGTACAAGTGGGGCAGGGCACTGCTGTACCCCCCCCCCCCCCCCCCCCCCTCATGAGAGTGTGGACAACACTAATATGGGTAAAATGCAACTCATATGAGGGCGGAACCATCACTCTCTAAAAATATGCAAAATCAGGTCCTTTCGGATTAAATCAACCCATTCTATAAGGACAGCTTAAGATCAGCTCATGCTCGTTAAAGACAAGGATGTTACTCGACAAAATAATGACATAACCTTATACAAAAACACTGAACCACCATGATTTGAATATCCTGGATTCCCTGATGCATCTTTAAACATTTTTCACACCTTGAACTTTCGTGCTCCTTGGGGACAAATTGAGTTCCGTTTTACGATTTTTGTTTTGTTTTATCTCCTTCCAGCTGATCTGTCCATGACATCTTTTTATGCGCTTGTCTCTTGTGACCTTGGACGATTTTAAGTGCAATTTGTGTTTTCTTTAGGCCTACTGCGGTCATTTCAGAATGGCTGAGTTGGGGTTGGGGTGGGTGGGGGTCTTCAGCTATATTTAGGGCAAATAGATCTACACAACACGTGAGAATCTATATACAGCAAGTATTATTTCAGTTCATTGCATAGTTATACACTATGGGACTAAAATTTCGGTTTCTTTCGACATACTAATTCATACATCTGACCAGCCTGACTATTATTTTACTAGTCCGAAATGTATGTTTCCGTCGAAATTGATTAATAATTCAGAATTTATTTAAACAGTCCGACTATATTAATCATATAATTTGAAATGTCATTTCTAGACAGTATATTATATAAGAACAAGATATATGGTGCTAAATTAGGCAGATTAGGAGCGTATCTTGTTCTCTATTGTTGTCTTTGTTTATGTTTGATCCTCCATTGCCTTTATTTTCATTAAGCTGCGCTTTTTTATCCGGATAATGTATTATTAGGATCAAATTTGTAAACACAGCCAAAATAGTCCAAATGTGAACGGATCCTTGACATTGCGATGGTTGTATGAGAGAAAAAGGGAACGATGCACGCGGTAGTAATTCTTCAAGTTAGTAGCTTCCAAATACAATATGAAGATTGTTTTCATTGCGCCCTCCCGGGCTTACACCTGTCCACATCCAAATATAAAAATGTCGATGGCCGCGCGAAAAGGCGATTTTCTTCTCATAACACAGATCAAGTGCAAGTCGCGACCCTATCGCCATTAAAATCCGAGTCGTATGTCAACGTTTAGAATTTTAGTGTTGACTTTAGAAACGTTTATCCCTTTCATCGCCAGGTGCATTGGGGTGCATATGGTCATGCCGCTAGTTTAGTATACCACCAGTGGTTGTTCCATGAGTGACGTTAAGCTAACTGGCATTACGCAGAGTTTTCATTAAATTGTATATACGGTTGAAAATAGGTCCGTGCGGAATGTTTGAAAATCTTCTTTTGTTGTACTGCTTTATTCTTTATTCTTTATTCTTTATGCTTTATTCTTATTGTTAAAACAAAAACATCGCAATATAAATCATATAGTATTAGCCTCATAATTAAATCATCTCGCTTTCTTTTATACGCCAGTGGTGTAAACCGACATGACAGCTATATGTATTGTGTTTTAAATAATTTTGAATTTTCAACGAATATGAAACATTAAAATAGATAATATCGATCACTTTTTGTCAACTTTTCCATTTATTTTCCGTTTAGAAAAATACACTGCTCCTGACTCTGGTCTCCCGCGACCCCAGCCCCCTGCTCCCGTTCTCATCAACCGGACCAAAGCGGCCATCGAGCGTTTGAAACAGTCACGTGACCGCCTATTCAGCGACGCCATTGGTCCAGCCAGCGACAGTCGGTGTTTACTCCCGGACATGCCCACACCTAATGTAACATGCCCGGCCTACGTGCAATGGAAGTGCAAGATGGTGCCGACCTTTACACGTTATGATCCAGTTACCAAGTACTATTATTAAAGCCCGGCGCAGACATAGCCGACTCGACCCGATCCGACTGGTTTTCAGTCAGGCTAGAGTCAGTTTCGCTAAGTCGGAGCCGAACCTACGTGTTGAATCGGACTCGAATGACCTCCGACTGGCACTTGACTGGCAAAACCGGAGTCCTGAGGCAGCGCATACTGAGTTAATCAGGCTGAAAACCAGTCGGATCGGGTCGAGTCGGCTCATCTCTCCGTCTTAAAGAGACAGCGTTGTTTGATTGAGGGGGCACTCTTGAAAACGCATAGTGCCGCGTTGAATAGCGCGACACGTTATCATGCAGGCAACTCGCTAGCATTACAAGCTATAACAGAGCGTTAGTGATATTCATAATACTGTACATTAAATGAAATGAATAATAATAATAATAATAATAATAATATATTACATTTATATAGCGCTTAATACAATGTTTCTAAGCGCATTATTATTACCCTTGGTCATCAGATACAGGTCAAACCGGCACAATTATCTTGCGCACCGTCTCAACTCCCTGGGGAGCATACTAGCCCAGCTGCCCAACGGGCGCTGAAGGCTAATTAACACCCAACCAAGTACCCATTTATACTCATGGGTAGAGAGCAGGAATATGGATTAATTGTCTTGCTGAAGGATAAACGGAGTGGGCTGGGTTCGAACTCGGGATCTCGAGATCGGAAAGCGCGCGCTCTACCAATCTTGCCACTCCACGTCCACAAAATAATGAAGTGGAACTAAATGGAATTTACCAAACATTATTAACAAAAAGACGATATTAAATATTTACAGTTGACGGCATATTTATATTTAAAAAGGGTTGTATAAAAGAACCAGCAAATGGTAAGTCTGCTAGATAGAGAATATATAGCCCTTTTTACAACTATCCAAATAAGATTCCAATTATTTTGTGATTTGCTGTACATTATTATTATATGGCGCCACCGTGTAAGGTCTGTAAAAGTGCTCTCTCTTTCATGACATCCATAACTGCTATGAATATTGTATTGGGTGCTATAGTGAACGTAATGCGTTGTTGTAAACGTGGTATAGATTCGGGGGTTAATCCTCAGGAACGAGCAGTATGCGCGTAACATGATGTCAGATTCATTTTTAACATGTTGAAAGGACAGCTGAATTTATCTGACTAAATCCCATTAGATCCCTTTAAGATCTGAAGTGATGTACTCGAACTGACAGCAAAAACATGGAAGATGGACAGTATCAGGATAGGTGAACTTCCAATATATACATGTATGTTTTCATCCAGAACAATTTCAGTCGACTGCGAAGGCATTTTCACGTTAACCCGGTCGACAGTGGATTCGGAATACATATTTTTCACATTAAATGCATGATATCAACGTAATATTGTTATCATCCCATATAGCCTACCAATATTTGGCGTCATTTTCAATTTTCGGTATATCAAACATTGTTCAATATATAATTTTATTAAAAAAGATATTGGGTTAATCGTATTTGCTCTGATGGGGCTGTCTTTTTTCATCTAGTATACAAATTTATGTCGACTGCGAAGCCACGTTTCGTCAACCAAGTTGAAAGGGTGGAATCGAACTATTATTGTCATATGATAGCTACTGCGTATTATATAGCCTACCAATAATTAGTGTGGTGTTTGGCATATAAAGGGTTAACCATCTTTGTTTTGAGCGTGGTTATATCTGTGGGTTTTTGGTATTCAGAACCATTTCGTTCGACTGCGAAGGCATGTTTAGAGTTAACCATGTCGACAGATTGGAGTCGGACTACTGCCAGTCGCATACAACAATATGTTGCCTGATTTATTCAACTAGATAATAAGCGTATTTATTTTGTGTGTTTTTTATATTTTAATGTAGAACAATTTATGTCGACTGCGAAGGCATGACTGTTAAGAGTCAACCACGTCGATAGAGTGGAGTCGGAGTACATGTTGACACATGATAGCTACTACATGCTATCCTCCTACATCCTACCAATATTTAGCGTGGCATCCGTAATGTAACAATTTTACATGCAGGGTTAATTATCTTTGATTTGATTGTTCTTTTTCATCATCCAGAACGATTTATGTCGACTGCGAAGGCATGTTTCGAGTCAACCAGGTCGACAGAGTGGAGTCGGAGTACATGTTTGCTATCCTCCTACAGCCTATTTATTTCGCGTCATTATGTATAGTGTCATATTAGGGATGTTGACTATAATTATGAGGAATAAAACATTTGGAGGTTATTATTTTTATTCAGAACAATTTCTGTCGACTGCGAAGGCATGTTTCGAGTCAACCAGGTCGACAGAGTGGAATCGGAATACATGTTGATGCGCGACAACTATCGCCAACCTCCGGTCTGGGAGTACTACGAAGGCAGTCAAAACATCACCATGGAAACCGAGTACGCCGACGTGGCTTGCAAAAACAAGCTGTAAGTAAATTAATGTTTGAAAGTCCGTTATAGTATTAAATGTAATATGTGGATTGGAGTGAGTAGGTTTGGGATCGTCAATTTTAAATCCTTGTTATATCAAAAAGGTTATTATCATGTTTTTTTCGGACATTTCAGACGTTAACAAAATTGAAGGTTTCTAAAAGTACGATTTGCCAATGAATCAAAAGCCAAGTTATGAATGATTAACGAAGTCATTATTGGACGCATCCTGTTTAGAATGAATGCCCTACAAAATCAAATATCACATTCAAAGAGTCACCTACAGGGGTGAGACGAAGAATACCTCTAACAGTAAACGTTGACAAAACACAAAATAGTAATATGTTTACCTGATTCAGGTACGCAAAACTCATGCACGACATGTTTTCTTTGAAAATTATATGTAATTTGGGGGCCTGTCCGGGAGAGAGATATTTTACCTCAGAATTGTTAGCGCTATATTATCACTAAACATTAACTCTGTAATACTTATCATTCCTAGATACCAGGACAGCCATAACTACCTCATCCAGTTCGTGCCAAGACCTGGAATAGATTGGATCCAGGACCACGCACTGAGATCGGTTCGAATCAAGGAACCAGACTGGAAACCTGTCTCAATTTTAACGATCGTTCTGGACTCAACATCAAGAGCACACTTTCATCGGAAATGTGGCCTACCAAAGACGGCGCGATTACTCCGGAAATATCATGACGGTAAAATAGAGACTGAAAATCTACTTCTCCATACTAGAGGCCATGACCATATTTGATTGTATCATAATTATTACCATTACACGCTTTAAGGGATCTAGTAACTATGTTGTCATGTATACAATCTGACGAAGGGTTGATAAAATGTATACATGTATTTGAATGATCTGATTTCTGTCCGCTGAGAAAAATAGAACAAAATATTCCATATCTATAAGACATTTGGGTTGAATGATTCCCTTTTCACCCTTTTCTCCTCTTTGTTCATACCGATTCGTATTGGTTAGCATCAGGTCTGTCCGTCTTCCAACATAATCATTTTCTATGTTATGACTGTGATCCTCAATGTGTACATACTCATTAGTTGTGAACGACATCATTTAGTCTGATTATCATAATAATATTGGGTTTATTTTAGGATGTTCAAACGGCCTCTCGCACCAGTCGTTCTTCTTCAATCGTCTGAATGCAATCGGTAGCTCGACCATCAGCAATCTTACGCCGATTTTGTCATGTCCGTCCTTCGAAAGAAACTGATTATTTCCATCAAATCTAATGTAACGCGATCCTCAATTCTGGTACAATAGCTGAAATACATAATTTAGACGGGTTATCATTATTATCCATTATAAAGGATTTTCAAATGG
Organism: Echinarachnius parma; assembly: GCA_037951105.1. Taxonomy (NCBI): domain Eukaryota; kingdom Metazoa; phylum Echinodermata; class Echinoidea; order Clypeasteroida; family Echinarachniidae; genus Echinarachnius; species Echinarachnius parma. The sequence goes on along the minus strand of JBAMJV010004774.1, from coordinate 16,166 downwards.
CCTCTCGCACCAGTCGTTCGTCTTCAATCGTCTGAATGCCATCGGTAGCTCGACCATCCTCAACCTGACGCCGATGTTCTCCGGTCAGCTCTACGAAGACGTCAACGAAGACAGGGAGAGGAAACGAATGTGAGAAATCCTTGACGCGTCAAATAAAGAAAACGTGTCATATATAGTGTGAATACAGTGTATCACAGTGCATTGATCACAACGTTCTAGAAGTACGTTTTTCAGTTCAATCATAAGTACAGTCAAGTATCTTTATAATTATTAGCAAAACATTGAAAAGAGGAAACCTATTTCATTCGTCTGCTACCATAATATGCCAAACAAGCGAAGAGAAAGAATGGGTAAATTGCTCCTGAAGTAACAACTGGGGGCGCGTCCGGGAATATTATTTACGTTACCACAACTAATGCCATGTTTTCTAATGATAACAATTAATTTAAACAATTCTATGGTAAATGTAACATGAATCGAATGTCGCTTAAATGGGTTAGGCCGGTATTAATGCTGGTGCTATTATTATATCATGTATATGGCAGATACGGAAAACAAATCGACGAGTGGATCTGGGATTATGCCGAGTCACGTGGTTACCTCACCAGCTACGGAGTCGACAACGACAGCGGGATGATGGGGACCAGAACGAATTGCAAAGTAGGTATAGTCGACATTTTCGGCCACCTGTCTATAGTGGCCAACTGGCCATCAAAAAAGTGATCCCCTGCCGCAAAGAAAACAGTGTTATGGAACCTGTTTTTTTATAGGCCACCTGTCTACAGTGGCTACTACTCTTGTTCCCTTACGTGGTCACTATATACACAGGTTACCCTAGTGTACAACCTAAACGAAAATATCTCATTTACACGTGTAATAAAGCATACTTTGAAACGTATCAACAAATATCGCCGGTACGCAAAATGATATTCAGAGTTTTGAAGAAAAAACAAATAAAAACGTGTTACAGACTAAACTTTATCAAGTAGAGAGATTGGCCCGAAATATGTTTCAAAATGCTATGAATACGGTTTAAACAAAATAGGAAAGTCACACACAGAGAATAGGTCTGATAGACTCACACAAGTTTAGAAAAGCTGATTATACCTTGGATAAACGAGAGAAGATGAACGCATCCTTTGAATGAATATCATAACCCATTCACCACGGGGTTGCAGTTCGCGGTTGAGGTTAACTCGATTTTCTAACCGATGCATGGGTAATTAACTTTTGAGAGAAAATTATCCTCGTGATTGAGGTTGACCTGAATAAAAACAAATCAATGAAGGTTCAGTCGGATATCCCGCTGAAATCCTAATGATTCTTTGTATAGACTTAATTGTATCATTTCAAATCATGGATGCACTTTCGGACAAACGTGAAAGGTCACTTTTCAAACGCAAATAATCTTATATGGATTGTCAGGTAGTGGGGAGACAATGTTTTATTGGTGAAGCGAGGGTAGACATTGGGGTGGTTGGTGCAACAAAGGAGGATGTACAGGACAGGGGCATGGTGGAGAGAAAAGAAGCTGGTGATGAGAATATTGCAACAAATGTATTTCGTTATGATGTAGTAAGCACATTCGGAACTTAGCGAGGGAGATGATAATATAGATTTGAGGAGCGTGACCTCTATATATGATAGGTAGAACAGTACTCTTTTAGAAACGCGTAATAAATGTCACGCAGAGATCCGAATGTTTGGTCCTAATATTATAATGATGAGGTCATTGACATACGGGTACGAGGTGTATGATGTATGTGTTTATAGGGTTATAAGAATGATGCCAAATTTTGCTTGAATGCTAGTTTTCATATGTGAAACCGGACCATGTTCGGGCCCTTTGTATAAATCGAGGCTTACACCTCCCATAACCGTTGGTGTAATCACGTACTAAAATATTGAATCAATTATATTTCTGTTTATTGGTACTTAAAATGTTGTTTGTGGTGGTCTTTTATTTTTCCAGGCGTGCCTTTACAGACCCCCTGTCCTACCCCACGTGGAGCATGGATGGAGACAGAAAGAAAACCAAAAGGTATTTCATTCTGTTTTCTCGTTTTCTAAAACGCGAAGTGGACGATGACCAATAAGTATTCGTAATGATGACAAGGACGACGATGATGATCAAAATTGTATGCGGTTTGTTGGTATAGAATTGTTTCAAGATTATTCTCGTGTGAACGGTGACGTGGTGATGGTGTTGATGATGAAGAAGAACCTATGATAATATTGATGATAATGCTGATGATGATGTTGGTGATTACGATGATAATGATGTTGGGGATGACGATGATAACAAAGATGAGGACGATGATGATGATGATGATGATGATGATGATGACAGTGACGATGGTGATGTTGATGTTGATGTTTATGCTGATGGTGATGGTGATGATGATGGTGATGATGATGATGATGATGATTATGATGGTGGTGATGATGATGATAGGGATGGGTTGTTATGACATTGTTGATATATTGCCGTAACAGTTGCTTTCATTGTTTCGGCCGTTGATCAATATCGAAGTATATGTTGCGGAGGTCAAATTAAACTGTGTTCAGAATGATTTTATAAGGTATAGATTCAAAATAAATTCTTGTATTTATTTTTGTGAATGCAACAAGTTTTTGTCGATATTTGTGATTATTGCGAAGTTTACATTGCCAATAATAATAATAATGGATTGTTCATATTTGTATAATAGTTTTAATAAAATAAAGATCGATTTTCGATTTGGTTCCGGACAGGTATCACCCGGTGTATATTCAGGACTGTGTGAGGGCAACCACATGCTGCACGAATACATCCTCAACTACACAAGGGACTTTCTGCAACACCCCCATCCTGGAAAGTGGGCCGCTCTGGATTTGAACGCTGGACATAGGTGAGACGGATTATTTCATTCCGAAATCAGGGTATCCAAATATCGTTTTGGTATTCAGGGACGAACAGCTAACATAGGAGCTTTCTAGCTCAGTTGGTAAGAGCACTAGCAATTCGTAGGTCTCGGGTTCAAATCCCGGGAGGCTTTGCTCATTTTCAGTAACCTCATTGAAAATGTTATATGCTGATATATGTCATTCCCGTTAAAGTTCAACATGGTACAATATTTTCCTCTTGTCAATCAGTTGATTAAAATGCTGCACTGATTCACCACTTTCATCCAAAATATTTGTATGGGACTTTGTTAACTAGAAATATACTGTTTTGTCCTTTATTAAAGGGATCTAGTAACTTTGTTGACGTGTGCAAAAAGTGATGAAGGGTTGATGCAATGTATATTGTTGTTATCTCATATGTCCACAGGTTATTGTGTGAAAATTTCAAGTCAAATGGACATTGCATGGCCAAGTAATGAGCAAAAATGCAAAGTGATATTCACTGACTCACTGCACTCACTTTGTACACGGTAAGAAAAACTCCGGGGGAGTTTTTCTTATCTGAATACTTCAATCGTACATATCTTTGTAACGAAAGGGAAATTTGAAAAACCGAATTTCATTTTGAGGATTTGGACAATGTTACTAAGTCCCTTTAATGTTTCATGGATGTATTTAATTAATTCTGCAAATATTATTTTTCTTTTATTCAGGAAGGAGATGGAATCCATCAACCAGATCGATGATCACCTGGCCAGCGTGCTGAAAACTTTACTCGATGGTGATAAAAACCTTGTCGTGGTGAGCATACAAACTAGCTTTCATCGTTTGGTTGTATTCAGTAAATAAAACAATACAATGAAAGCTAAAATCGTCATAAGATTTCACATAAGGCTCTTGCCTCGTAATTCTAGTGACACACATCATAGTTTGTTCTGTCTATTGGTTACGTGTGATAAAATTATCATTTCGAAGTTTCCAATGGCTTTTGTTGTTTTCTTCACCCTATTTTAGATTTGTAAATCTCTTTTTAAAAAGTCTACTGGGGGGGGGGGGGGGGGGGGACAACCTCAATTCTACTGGCAAACTATTCCAAATAGTGGGGCCAGCAAAAATGAAAACTACGTTCCCCACCCTTTAGATTTTGTTCTCGGAAACATTTTAACATTGACGTATCTACTAGAACGAAGATTGTCTAAGAGATGGAAGTGAGTTTGGTTGATTCAGACAAACAATAATTAGATGGAAATATCAATGCTTAAATGTGATTCCTTTGTTTTATTATTGCTGTTGTTTCTATAGTTTATTGTAGGTGATCACGGGAAGCCGTTTCACAAGGATACGTCTCATCTAGGAAGCTACTACGAGACGCTCCTCCCGCATCTCTCCGTTACCATGCCAACGTGGATGCTGAAGCAGAGACCGGATGTGTTCCACAATCTCGCCGTCAATCAAGAGAGATATATGGTATAAGGAAATGCGAGAATTAAACCTTTACATTGTGTTTAGAATTGAACTGTGAAGTAAGACAATTAATGTGAAATGAAATTTAGACAAATCTAATTTTTAATCAATTATTCTCCTTTTGTCCTCAATAAAGAAAAGCATACGGTCTTGTTTATAATTAGCTTGTTTATCCAAAGAAGCAATGTCGCCTGTATCGCCCTTGATAACTACTAAAGGCTGTGCAATAGTTTATTATTAAAACTGAAGACTAGTTATTGTTCCGTATTATTTTCATTTATGTCTAATCAATATATAATTATCATAAACTTTACTTGTTTTTTGTTATATACCACATAAAACCAAACATATATAGTACTTCTACATGTTGTATATATATTCACTTATTTTTGTTTTGTTTTCAATGAACAGGTTCCAGCAGATCTTCATTTGAGTATGAAGTCCCTCCTCCATTTTCCTAATATGGAAGAAGTGGGCGGGGAAAAGGCACCCAAAGCTGTCAATATATTCACAGAAGAGATTGGGCGTGGCCGAAGTTGTGAAGATGCAACCATTCCACTGTGGAGTTGTGTGTGCGGAATAAGGAGAGTAAGTTAAAGGGAAGCCAGTAAACGCTGGCACTTTTGCATGCACTGACATAGCAGCAGACTAAACTAGATGGATCTTCGACTGCGCGCAGTCGAAAATTATGCCTCCGCTATGACGCGATTTTTTAACATCAAGCCCAAAATAACGTGCACTGAAAAAAAAAAATGTATTTTGAATTCTGTGACCTTGACCATAGACCCCAAACTTTGATGGCTACATTGGCTCCCAAGAAAAATTCAAGTACCAATTTAGATTGAAATCTGACATTCAGTTCTTGAGATTTTGCCATTACAAGCCATTTTTGCATATATATTGAGTCATGTGACCTTGACCTTTGACCTCATGACCCCCAAATCTAATCCAATCATTGCCACCCCGATTTGTAAGTAACTCATTCCAAGTTTGAAATTGATCCATCAAACGGTTCTTGAGATATCGCGAAAAGGATGCTTTTGTGCACATATATTGAGTCCTGCGACCTTGACCTTTCACCTCATGAACACCAAAATCTAATCAGATCATTGTCACCCCAATATATACACTCATACCAAGTTTGAAATTGATCCATCAACCGGTTCTAGAGATATCGCGAGAACAAGGCATTTTTGCACATATATTGAGTCCTGTGACCTTGACCTTTGACCTCATGAACCCCAAAATCTAATCAGATCATTCTCTCCCCAATATATACACTCATACCAAGTTTGAATTTGATCTGTCAACCGGTTCTAGAGATATCGCGAGAACGAGGCATTTTTTAACATATATTGAGTCCTGTGACCTTGACCTTTGACCTCATGAACCCCAAAATCTATTCAGATCATTGTCACCCCAATATATACACTCATACCAAGTTTGAAATTGATCCATCAACCGGTTCTAGAGATATCGCGAGAACGAGGCATTTTTTAACATATATTGAGTCCTGTGACCTTGACCTTTGACCTCATGAACCCCAAAATCTAATCAGATCATTGTCACCCCAATATGTACACTCATACCAAGTTTGAAATTGATCCGTCAACCGGTTCTTGAGATATCGCGAGAACGAAAACGGGACGTACGGACGGACGGACGGACGGACGGACAACCCGAAAACATAATGCCTCCGGCCACTTCGTTGGCGGAGGCATAAAAATAGGGGTTACGTGACCCGCATAGAGTACCGAAGTAGTGACGTCACATGCTTTTGTTATGGCATAGTAATGGTTCTAAACAACTTTTCCTTTCATACTGGCATTTAGTAGTGGGTCGGAGCCGGACGATTGCCTTCTTATGGCCCGGTCAGATATCAACGGATATCGGAAACGTATGCCCAACGAATAGACAATTTGCAAAATTAAATTATCCGGTGATGAAAGTCGTCTCCATTGCTTCATGTACAAAACATGGAACAACGTACATCACCGGACGAGCAACGGACAAGAAACGTATAGAACGGATGGAAAAATTAGCTCTCTGTTTGACATCCGTTTGCGCAATCCGTGTGACCGGGCTATTAGCAACCGCTAGATCACCAATTCATGACTTGCCTGACATTGTTTAGAACCATCACCCATGGCAATGAATAGCTCTGACGTCACACTTCGGTACTCTATAAAGCCCCTTTTACACCGGGCCCTGCGTAGAGTTGCGTAGAGTTGCGTAGTTTTGCGTACCGACTACGCCGAGTGTACGCTGCCCTACGCAACTCTACGCAACTCTACGCTGAGGTACGCAGAGGGCTACGCGAGATGGACGCAAAAAATTAAACATGTTTAATTTTTTTCGCGTACTGTCTGCGTAGACACTGAACGCAGAAAGTACGCAAGTCTACGCAACACTACGCTACTGTACGCCATGCCATACGCAAGTCTACGCAACACTACGCTACTGTACGCCATGCCTACGCAATAGTACGCTTCCCTCACTACGCCAGTCCGACGAAACATCTACTCGCGGCTCCTACGAGCGTTAATTGCCGAAGAATGTTTTTTGTTCTCGAATACGCGGGGAATACGCAGCCTATTTTGGCGTACTTAGTCTTTCGTCAAGACTCTCACGCTATATGCACAATTTCGCGAGCGGAGCGAGCGGAGTGTGAGCGAAGCGAACACATCGAGCGGGTACCGCGAGAGTCTTTCTTTCTTTGCACATTGGTTGTTGTTTATTTCTAATGTAAACCTATTAAATAACGAATATTCATCTACCAAGTTTGGTAGATCAGCCGTTTGCGAGTGTTAGTCTTTGTTTAGACACTCAATCAAGCTGCATAGTAAAACCAAGTAAAACTAAACACGCTTTCTTGCACAATACACGGTTACTGGTTGTTAGAGGGTCTCCGCAACATACTAGCGTAGGCCGTACACAGAGCGCTCTGGCCGTACATGTTAAACCGTCGATTCGGACACATCCATTACATGAATAGGGTACGTCATTTCAATATGTTGCTTTCTTTTAAAATAAAGAGGTGAGATTTGATGTGGATACAAAAAAAGGGTATTTTTATGCTTCAGTTTTACTCTGATGTATCTCATATTTGATCATTAGAATAGTTATCATAATATTAATTTTTGATACTAAATACACCCCTTGATACATGATGGAACACGCCACGGCAATACTCGTGTATTAGGCCCCGGGTCAGGCAAAGGTTACCCGCATCTAGCGATCTGATTCGTTAATGTTTTCATCTCATTAATAAATTACTGAGTGGTAAGGTCATAAAGGCTCTATATGGGAGCCAGTTCGTATCGCTCGCTGACCCCGTGCTCTCTCACAGCTAGCTAGCTCGCGATCGCATAGAGAATCTTCAAGCCATATGGAGCCTTGACTAAAGGCTATGGCGTACTCGGTACGCCACACTACGCAACTCTACGCAAATCCGGTGTAAAAGGGGCTTTAGTTAGTGAACGCTCAGACCATTGGAGAACATGACAGCCTCTAGTGGTCAGTCTAAATTGAAAGAGGTCTTAAAACATTGATTATTTCCATTATAAGTGATACCAAGTAGAATAACTTGAAGCGACGGAGACTTTGCAAATAAGCAAAAATTCCAGCATTATAAATTTCATCATGCAAAAACCGATAAAAAACATTTGTACCCATTCAAGGTAATTGCGATTAATCCAGCTGAAAAAAAAACACAATTCATAATAAGAAACATTTGATCCTCAACAAAAAAAAATGAAAGAAAGGTATTATTTAAAGGGATCTAGTAACTTTGTTGACAAGCGCAAAAAGTGATGCCTCGTTAACAAAATGTGTATTGGTGTGACCTGATATGTCCAGAAAGTAATATGTGAACATTGTAAGTTAATTGGATGTTATTTGGCCGAGAAATGAGCGAAAATGCATGAGTGATATTCAATTACTCATTGCGCTTACTTTGTACACGGCTGAAAAGGTCCCGTAAATAATTTTATATCTAAACACTTCAATCGTAAATATCTTTTGAACGAGATGGAAAAAAACAAATATGTCCCATGCTTTTATTGTTAATGCGAATAAAACAAAGTATGAGGGAACCACTATAGAATTCCTGTTGGATTTTGAGACAATTTTGTGTGTGATATAATGGTAACTTCAATGGAAATGGCGTATATCGGTTTTTTGCATCATATACATGTATATTATATATATTATCTGCGTTTTCATTACAGAAACTGAAGAAGGATGAGTGGACGAGGTTGCACATCGAAATGGCCAAAACAGCACTTTCGCACGTAAGCAGTCTACACAGTGAGGTGAGTTGTATAGTTTCAAAGCAACAAAACTATAAGTATGAAAATATTACAGAATGTTCCAAGAAAAGCTTTATGATGACTTCATAGAACAGGCCTAAAAACGGTCTGTCTTTCCAAGCACTATAAATGTGCAGTCTTTAACGATTAGCGGAGCGGGCGCATTTGATTGTCTGAAGCAGGCAAGCGCTGTGGATCACCATTGTCATCATCATGAAAAACAAGCGGGGAAATAACAATTTGGGGAAGATAAGGATTTAAATAGGAATGGAAAACGCAGAAAAAACAGTAGGGAAGCTAAGGGAAATACATACTTGTAAACATACCTAGTTATGTAGCATCTGTTCAAGAAAAGTACTGATGCTTTCCCTATGTTATTAACTGAAAAGAACTCACACTAATTTCTATATCGCTGTGAAATCTAGAAATTAAGTTACATTACAAGATCCATTACTCATTCTAGAAGGCTTTCATTATTTTCTAAGAGAGGGAAAAACACTTATTATATTCCACTATGAAACATTTTATAAACCTTGCCTTTACACACAGAGTAAGCTGCGGTCCGTAGATGGCGCTATTCCACTCCACCCAACATCATGCATTGATCTCACGTTCAAGAGGCTTCTTCACGTTTTTGTTAACAACAACGGGGATGAGGCGATGTCCAACTCGACATCATCGACGTCGAGAAAGACTCACTACCTGACGTTCCAGACGGTGGAGATGGACACCATTTGGGACGTGGTAATCGACCAGGAAATGAACATCAGACAGGTCAGATATGTTTATTTTGATCCTCTCCTCTCTATGAACTTGAGTTTCTTGTGTTTTTCTTTTGTCTTGTGCCTGTCCTTCTTTCCTCCTGTTTCCTTCTGGCTGCTTAGCCTTTGTGCTCTTGTTTAAACGACTAGTCCTTTCGTGATGTTTTGTATGTTACCCAGTTTTTACCTATAAGGTTTTTGATCATGTTTTTTTAAATAGGTGCTCTCGTTTCAAGCTGTGCTTTCAGAGATGTTCACCTCCGATTATATTGTTGCAAATTTTGTCAATGTATGTTATTGAAAAGATTTGGAAATAAATGTTATATTGAACTTGAACATATCATTATCCATGTCTTCCTCTAATTCCTTCCTTCTGTCTTTCATTATTTCCCTCTCCTTTCCTTTTTTTTTATTTGGTATATATTATATTGTAGAAAATTGTCTCATCCTCTCCCATTATGTCCCCTGTTTTGTTTATTTTAATTTTACATAAGTATCAAGTTATATTTATTTTGTCAAATCAATTTCAAACACTTGATCAGCCTTATTTTATCAATGTTTTTTTTGTTTTCTCCTCCCCCCTACCCAATCACCCTCCAAAATGTCCCTCTAATCATTCAGAAAGTTTCAATTACTTTAGATTTAGGTCATTTATTTACAAGTTTGTTAATAAATTGTTTATATAATATTCTCATGGGCAGGAATTGTTCTAAAAAACATAACACTAAAATCGTTGTCATGAATTATTTAAAACTTGAGACAGTTGTAAATAACTGAAAATATTTTAAATTCATGTATCACTTCTTTTCCCCTGGAAGTAAAACAAGTGAGCCTTTATCAGAATTTTGATGTGTGCTGTGACAAACGCCTCCCTCTGAAGTACTTTGTGTGCGATTTTCTTCTATCATAATCCGACTTGTTTTGATGCGTTGTGTTGTACATGTATAGATGTCAAATAATACAATTTTCCAATTTCCCCCCCTTTTTGCTTCCCTCAAACTGCAGGTGAAGCAAGTGAGCCTTTATCAAAAGTTTGATGTTTGCTGGGACAAACGCGTTCCTCTCAAGTACTGCGTGTGCGATGTATCAAAGAAATTCACAGATCATGAACTCAGATGATGAAGAATAATGATTGAACTTGCTGAACTGAAGATCCTTTATTCCTACACTATTGTAATATGAACTACCCTGTTTAATTTGGCAGAGTTTAGCTCTGCCTCTTAGATTTTCTTCTGAAGGAACATTTCTAGCTCAATATCTTTTTAGAAGCAATTTAAAGGGATGCCTGTAAAGTGTCTAACTCCACGAAAAAAAACTTGAGAGCTTCCTCGTTTCTCTTCTACCATGTTGTTTAGCTTATGGTAAGAGAAGAATACTATAGGGTTACGATTTTTTCAAATGTCCCTTTAGTATGACGATATCTATCACTCAGCTCAAGAGCGTTAATGAACAGTCATAAACCTCATAGAGTCATACAGTAATTCATTGTAAAAGCTGACGCATATTTTCGCTTTTTTAACCAGGAAAGCAGTGTTCTTTTTCAATGTAACTTTCACACATCATTCAAACATATCTTACAATGATTTTGGTACAGGATTGAAGTCTCAAATGTCATTTTGGGCAATATCTGACACTTTACAGGCATCCCTTTAAAAACTATTGATAGTATTGATATGATTATCACCATCATTGTCCCCATCACAACCAAGACATCCAACATCATAATCATTTTGTCACCATAACCATCAGATCATTATTAATGCCACCCTCATAATCATCATCATCATCATCAATCATTATCATCACCATCATCTCCACCACCACCATCACCATCACCATCATCACCATTACCATCACCATCATCATTACCATCCTTATCCCCATCACCACCACCACTATCACCATCATCATCACCACCATCCCCATCATCACCATCACCAGCATCATTACCATCACCATCCTTATCCCCATCACCACCACCACCACCATTATCATCATCACCATCATCACCATCACCATCACCATAATCATCACCATCTTCATCATCATCATCACCACCACCACCATCTTTATCAATGAAATTAAATGATCGTTTGATATCATATCTGTTATTTATTAGTCATATTTATTTTGAAATAGCAATTTAGTAGAATAAATGTTCTCATTTTTTCGATCAGTTGAACTCTATACATCAGTGCAGATTTGTATCTCTATCATTTTAAATTATATATAGTCATATATATGTCATGAAAACAAAATTATCTGTATTAATTAGCAGAAATCACTAATAAAAGTAAAATTGAACCAATTATTCTGTTTTTGTCTTACTTTGTTTTTATCATTTTAGCTTCTGACAAAGATTATGCTAGGATCGAAAGCTCAGGCCTCAGACTGATTTTCATTTGCTTAATTTTGAATGGGTTGCTTTAAAAGTCAGAGCCATCATTAGAAAATGCTAATATAAATACACTTTAAAAAATCTATTATTTGGGTTATGTTTGAATCAAATGGGAGAATCTCCTTAAAGACTCTACCGAGAACATGTTGACGTGGTACGTTAGTCTCAACTGCTGAAGTTTTTTCTTTCGTGATTCCTTCTTCAGCTGCTGCTTCCTCATCTCTCTGAAACTGCTTTCTATGGATCAGCCACCACCTGAAATATAAAAATTAAAAAAAGAAACTCAATTTTAAAAGAAATGATTATCTCCCTTTTATACAAAATCATATCATCCCAAACATGTAAAAATTGGAGGTCTAATTTTACAAATGGTAAATAATACCCTGAAAACACAAAATGAATCTTGAACATTTCAGAGTCAATGAAAATCTCTTATTAGTCATGTAGACGGTTCTATATGTCGTGTATAAGACCTGGAGACATTCATAAGTCCAATGTTTTTTTGCTATTCATGTTCTAAATGGATTCTAGAGAAAAGCCAGCCTTGTTGCCACCTCAGCAACATTGAGCAATTTTTTTTATAAGTATTAATAAAACAATTAGCTGTAGAACATGAATGCAAAATAATACACTGTACTTTTGACTTATTAATGGCCTTAGCCACTAAAAAAAAACAACATTCATAAATATTCAAATTAGCAGCAGCCATCTTGGATTTCAGGGGGTTGCCCACGTGGCACATGCAAATGAGTGCCGGAAATGGATTCTTTACCCTAAAACACCCTGAAATAACAGATTTCATTATAGTCCAGTAGTCATCTCTAGGGCCTAGAAATGTTCATAAGTCCAATGTTTTTCTTACTATTCATGTTCTAAATGGTTTATAGAGAAAATTCAGCTTTGTTGCCACCTCGGCAACATTGAGCAATTTTTGTTATAAGCATTATAAAGATAATGAGCTAATTTGCATATTTCTGAAATAAGGTCAGCGGTCATTTGCTATCTAGGAATAGTGCAAACATATTGAAAACTATTATTTAAAGGTGTTTTGGGGTAAGGAATTCATTTCCGGTGCCCATTTGCAATTGCCATATGGGCAACACCCTGAAATCCAAGATGGCTGCCCCTAATTTGCATATTTATGAATATTTTGGGTTTTGGTAGTTTAATCCATTCATGAGCAAAAAGTACAGGATCTTATGTTCCAATCATGTTCTACATATGTATTAAAGATATTTCAGCTTTGTTGCCACCTTGGCAACAATCAGCAATGCATATAATTAGCATAATTAGGTTTTTCACCTAATTTGCATATTCCCAGAAATCAAGTAAAATCGTATATATTGTGAACCCGAAAACTAAAAATTACGAGTAATACCTCTTTTCCAATGCTTTTGGGGGCAACAAATCCATTTCTGATACTTAATTCAACATAAGACCATGGCAACCCACATAAATCCAAGATGGCCGCCTTTGGCTTTTGTAAGGAAAGAATGTTATTAGTCTGTATGATCGCATTTATTTCATAAGTGTATTATTTTTTACTGTTAAGACCAAACTGAATTGTGAGTCCAGTATTCTAGTTGCTTATTCCAATGATTGAACTAAAAAAAAAAAGATCCTCCCGAGCTTTTATAACCAAAAGAAGGAATACATGTATCCTAGCTCGACTAATTTTGGGATCGGCCATCTTGGATTTATATGGGTTGCCATGGAGATATGTCGAATTAAGTATCATAAATGGATTTGTTGCCCCCCAAAACCTTGGAAAAGTGGTATTACTCGTAATTTTTAGTTTTCGGGGTCACAATATATGATTTTACTTGATTTATGGGAATATGCAAATTAGGTGAAAAACCTAATTATGCTAATTATATGCATTGCTGATTGTTGCCAAGGTGGCAACAAAGCTGAAATATCTTTAATACATATGTAGAACATGATTGAAAAATAATATCCTATACTTTTTGTTTGTTAATGGCCCCAGCAACCAAAAAACAATCATATTCATAAATATGGATTCCTTACCCCAAAACACCTTTAAATAATAGTTTTCATTATGTGTGCACTATTTCTAGATAGCAAATGACCTCTGAGCTTATTTCAGAAATATGCAAATTAGCTCATTATCTTTATAATGCTTATAAAAAAAATTGCTCAATGTTGCCGAGGTGGCAACAAAGCTGAATTTTCTCTATAAACCATTTAGAACATGAATAGCAAAAAAAACATTGGACTTATGAATGTCTCCAGGTCTAATACACGACATATAGAACCGTCTACTGGACTATTATGGTGATTTTTGTTTTCTCCTAGAAACCATTTAGAACATGAATGGAAATGATGATGATGATGATGGTGATGATGGTGATGATGATGATGATGATGATGGTGGTGATGATGATGATGATGGTGATGATGATGATGGTGGGGATGGTGATGATGATGATGATGGCGATGGCGATGGCGATGGCGATGGCGATGGCGATGGCGATGGTGATGATGATGATGATGATGATGGTAATGGTGATGGTAATTATGATGATAGCGATGGTGATGATGAAGATAAAAATGATCGTTTCAAAATGACTGCAGACAAATATATTGTAAGAGTACTATTCTGTTTGCCTGTGCTAATAATAATCTAAATTCTTCCCTTACCTCTAAAGCTCTCTTTCATTTCCAAACCATCCTTGTTAAATTTGATGCATACACTTCATAGGAACTACTCAAGACAATCAAATATATTTTAAGAATTATTTTCAACTTGACATTTACCTCTAAGCTCTAGAGCTCTTTCGTTTTCGCACCATCCTGGTTTCATTCATGTTCCTGCGCACCGATGCGTAGACTCCAGAGAAAGTCCAACCAGATTTTAGCAATAGCTCAAGGACTTCTTGGCTCAGTGTCTTCAGCTTGACGGTAATGAGAATAAGACAGTCAAAGGAAAGGGAACAAAGTTATCCTACTAGTCACTTTGAAAAATGTAAAGGCAAACAAGGAAACTGAACATCACATGAATCAACCTGATCCCAACAGATTTTAAAATCCCCTAAAATGTTATACAGAGCCCATAGGTTCTGTAGGCCAATGTTGCTGATGAAATTATTGTAAACCGGCCGGATAACAAGTGCCATTTTTGGCACAGGGATCCCTTAGGACCCACTGACAATATAAGGGTAGGAGCCCCTGGCAAATATTTCATTCAAGTGTGTGGGGGCCGGTGGGGGGGGGGGGGGGGGGGGGGGGGGGGGCGTACTCGAGACCCCTACATTAAACATAGGGTAAAATAGCATTGACTTGTTGTAATACACAAGCGCATTTTTGGCACAGGGAGCCCTTGGGACCTACTGAACAATACTATGGTAGGAGCTCTGGAATATTTCATTTAAGCGTAAGGGGGGCCAGGGGCACAGACCCAGAACATAAGGTATTATAGCATTGATTTGTTGTTACACAAGCGCCAGTTTGGGCATAGGGATTCCTTTAGGTCCCACTAAACAATATTAGGGTAGGAGCCCCCGGCAAATAGTCATTTAGGCATGTGGGGGCCAGGGGCACCGTACTACAGCCCCCATTAATATAGGGTAAAATAGCATTGATTTGGTGTTGGTGCCTAGGGATTCCTTAGGACCCACTACAATATTAGGGTAGGAGCCCCTGCCAAAATTTTATATAGGTGTGTGGGGGCAGAGTACCAAGCCCACACATTAAATCTAAGGTAAACTGGCATTGAGAGTGGGTTATACATTTCATTTTCATTTTGTTTATTCAAACACAAAAATGAGTTTACATAAACGTGTTTACAAAATATAAATAAAGAATAAAGTGAACATATCACGGTTGATCAAACACACATGGATATCAAACGTAAAGCAATGCACTTGGGATCTTCATTGAAAATTGCTAACTACTCTGTTTACATACAGTAATTAATAACTATGAATATGAATGTCAATAAATATGACAAAGGAGGATGTCATTCAATTCAGTGATGGTTGGTTACCCACCGCTGGTCTATTAGATCCCTTGTCAAAATGCCTTTTAAAGGGATCTAGTGAAATTGTTGACATGTGCAAAAATGTATTCATAGTGAATACAATGTGTATCATTGTGAGCTGATATGTCCACTGGGTAATGCGTGAAAAGTTCATGTTAAATGGATGTTACTATGGAAGATTATCCAGTGGATAGTTATACATCTGAACACTTCAATCATAAAATATCTTTTTAAAGAAAGGGGAATTAAAAAAAAAACTATTCCATGCTTCTATTGTTCATACGAATATGCCAAAGGATGACAGAAGTACGAGTTAGCTAGAGTACCAAGTAAGTTTGAAGGATTTG